>OAMR01000946.1:258579-271074 GCA_900205405.1 Echinochloa crus-galli | reverse complement strand
AAATCATAGCCAGCGTCGCATCGGGCGTCCGCCGTATCATGCGGGCCTGCACGAAGTGCTCGGTATCCACGACTGAACGCGCTGACTCGATGTACGTGAGCCGGGTGCCCTGAAGAACGCCCAGATGGTTGGCAAGGCGAGTGACTAGAGAAGTCATCGCCATGCTACCCACACGAGAAATATGAGCCAGCCAGTGACTAACCATGTCTTTTACGGGAGAATACGGAATTTGCTTAACCATGGCGAAAAGAACCCACAACTCAATAGTGTTGATAGGGCGCAAATCCGCCCAGGGAAACACTGTCATAGATACCCAACGATGCATAAACCGCAAAGTGGGGTTATGAATACTGTTCGTGCGTGGCGCATGACAGTTGGTGTTCCCCGACATCTTTTTTCAAAAGGCCACCCGATCAAACCTTTTCAAAGCTTTGCACGGGTCTAAAGAACAACAGCTTGAAAATCCGAGACCCAAGCTAAAATCCCTCCAAGAGCAGAAGAACCCTTGGTTGAAGAAACGGAAACGAATCCCCCCAGACTCAGAAACCAGAGTTGAAAGAAATTCGAGGGTGAGAAGGTACGAACCTTGTTCGTTGATGTGCCAGAAATTCGCCCAGCCAATGGCTTGGAAAATTTCCGTGAATTCTTCGTCCATACCCGTGTCCCTAAGCAACTCCTGCTCAAAAACACAGGTGTGCTCGAACTCCTTCAGCCGAAGCTCGTTGAAGGTGTTCTACTCCCGCTCATTCCTGAGGACGATGTCGTTGATGCTCAGAAGCTGCCTAGCTGGGGGTGTGGCATGACCCCATCCCGAGCCGGCTGCTTCTTGCTCATCCGTGTCCATCCGGCTCGAGCCTCGGGATGGAGCGGGAGAACTCCCAGCATCGTCCGTACGGCGGTTAAGCCGGGTGGAGCGACGGAGTGCGGCGATGAGTTTGGACATGCTTCCTGCAAAATGTTAGTGCAACAACAACTACCCGAAAGACTGAATATATAAGGTTAGCACAGAAAATCAAGTCAGTTGTTTGTATGGTTAGCACAAGAAAATCAAGTCAGTCGTTCGAGATATTTAGTCGTTCTTGCGGGGATGAAAACCACCACAAAAGGTTAGTCGTTCTTGTGGGTGTCGGTGACCACCACAAAATTGTCCAAAAGAAATTCAGCACAAGGATCACACAAAGCAAATATTTTTTTGGAATTTTCTAGTTATGCAAGTGAACCAAAACTTGAGCAAGATCTTGGGAAGAACTTGAGCAAGCACTTGAGCAAAGAAATGAGAGAGAGGGAGAGAGCTCCTAGCAGAAATTTCAGAATGGAAGTGAGTGGATGAGTGTGGGAGCTAACATGTATGAGTGTGTGAGGCAAGCAAGGAGACGAGGGGTTGCATTTATAGGCAGAGGGGGCAACGCAGGCTAGTTCGGCCGAACCATTGCATTCGGCCGAACGGGCCCATGTGCCTCATGCGCAACCTGCCTCCCACCAGCACAAAAATCTTGAATGGGTGCAGCACTAGGTCATGAAAATTTGGTGGTTTGTGTTAGGTGGGATGCAAAATTGACATGACCAAAGTGGAATTTAGTGGAGTCATCCCCATGCTGCCATGTTGATGATAATTGGTGAGTGTGCAGCCATTTTTAGTGGGGTAGACATGCTTGGTGCTGGTTGGTGGTGATGGTAAATAAATGGAGATGATCTAGAAGGAATGAAAATGATAAAAATTACCAATTACATCCACCCTAGGTAAAATTTCAGCATGTGACCATTTATTTAAACCAAGCTTGCAAAATTTTCTACTCTCTCTCAAATCATTACTCAGGTGGTTCAATTATTTTGGAAAGGGAAACATGCAGATGCAATTGGAAATTTAAAATTAGAAGAGAAATATGAGATACATACTGGTTATCCTCGCGGCGAGCGCTCAGCTTTTAAGTCCGCAAGCGGGACTTCTCCTGTCTTCAGGTACTCTTGTCATCGTCCGGTCCCGGAGTGGATGACTCAGACGATGCAACTTTGTTCCGCCACATCTTCTTGTTCTTCTTCTTCGGTGTTGGTGGCGGTGGGATCGGCGTTACCAACTCCATATTTTTCTAAGCTAAGATGTGTATAAGAGACAGGACATATCGTCCCCAGATGCGGACCGGTACATTCTCGATCACCCCCTCGGGGTAGCGGATGGTTGAATCCGCAAGCTGAACCTGGGTAGTAGTAGGAGATAGAGTAGGGTAACGTAACTTTTTAAACTTAAATAATACCTTAGACATGATGTTGACGCTTGCCCCTAGATCGCAGAGTGCATCATCAATGCGACGATTCCAGATCGTGCACTGAATGATGGGCACTCCGGGATCTTCCTTCCTATCCGGAGAGGTCTTGATGATCGCCCTTTTTGCAGCTCTCGGCAGGTAGGTCCATCTTGGTGTTAGCACTTGGATATTCGAGACCTTCCCTGCATGGTTAGTACGGAGAATACTACGAGACATCCTACCCTGTCTCATAGTGATAGCATTCACTGTTTCGAGGGGAGGTTCGGGTTGCCCCGGAATCTTCCCCGATCCAGTGACAGGAACAGCAGCAGCTAACTGAGCAACTTGAGTTTCTATTATTTTGTTAAAGCTCAGTTGATTTTTCATGGCAGAACTGAATGATTCCATCCTAGAGTCTATGTTTTCCAGAGTTTTATCATTAGCAACAAGCTTTTTATTGATATTTTCAGTTATTTTCATCTGGCTAAACACAAGATCTCTAAGAGACGGCTGATTATTGAAATTGCTGGAATTATATGAGTGACCTTGTTGTGGCCTCTCGAACAGGAGGTTTGGGCGCGAATTCTAGCCTTGATTGCCGTAGTTGTTGGGTCGGTACCCGTTGTTGTTGGAGTTGTTGACGTAATGGGCATCTTCTCGCGTTTCGGGGCAGTCATTCCCCGAATGGCCAGTGTTACCACAGACTTCGCAGGTCATGCGTGCGTCCATGGCTTGCACTGTTTCTTGAACAGGGGCCTCCAGCTTCTTCATAAGGAGGTCCATCTTGGCAGCGAGCATGTCCAGAGCTTCAACTTGGTGAACTCCTCGGGTCTTCGGTTGAGTCCGGTCATCGGACCAACCTTGGTTCTCAACCATCTTCTCTATGAGGGCCTTCGCACGACTCTCCTCAAGAGAGAAGAACGAGCCTCCAGCAGCAGCATCCAGGTACTCACGGGCAGAATTTCTCAGCCCGTAATAGAAAGTTTGGATTATGAACCAACTCTGCATACCATGGTATCCCCGTGTCCCTGAGCAAATCTTGCTCAAACACACGGATGTGCTCGAACTCCTTCAGCCGAAGCTCGTTGAAGGTGTTCCGCTCCCTTTCTGTTCTAAGGTTGATGTCACTCTCGCTCAGGAGCTGCCTGGCTGGGGGCGTGGCATGGCCCCATCCCGAGCCCGCTGCTCCGTACTCGTCCGTGTCCATCCGGCTAAGTCTCCAATCCCCCTCTTTCAAGATGTAGAGCTAGGCTAGTCTAGTTGTGAGTTAGAGTCAGAGTCGAGCTTCGCTCGGGGGTTGCTCCCAAGTGGCGTGTGTTATAAGGGGGGAGAGGGGGTCCTATTTACAGTGGAGAGATGCCTTGAGGACGTGGAGAAGGTTGCATGCATTTGTACTTCTTCTCTTGGGCTTGATCTGCGAGAGAGGGCTGCAACCAACCGGCAGCTGCCAAGTGTCCTGTTGACCACCGCCAATGTGCATGCGAGCAACAACAATCCGGGCAGCAGCTCCAGGGACCAGCCAGCGCTCGCCACGCGTCCCTGGTGATGCCGACTTCCTGCTCCGTATGCCGGGAACCGCCTCTGCGCTGCATGTGCCTGCCTGCGCCAACCGCCTTCCCTCTGCTGCAGCTGACGCGTGGGCCCGTGTGTCCCCTGGTTCCCTTGCTCGCGCGCTGCGTGTCTCGGCCTGCTGGGCTGCATGGCCGCCTAGCCCACGTGGGGCCTGCTGGGACCTGCGCCTGTACCCTGGCTCGCGCGCGCAGGAGAGCACGTGCTGTTGTCTGCTGTGTACGGAGTAGGAGAATCTGCTGCTTGCTGTGCATGCGGTGCTGCTCGTGTTTGCTGTGGTGCGCTGCTGTGCTGTTGCATGCTGGTAGGCCCTCCTTTGTGCACGTGCGTCTACACCCAGTGCTGTGCTCTTGGCCATGCATGTGGGTCCCACCAAATGCAAAGTTTAATATCTTTTTATCCCGAGCACCAATCGATGCAAATAATATATCCGCCGGAATCGTCTCGACGAGCTCTTCGTAATGGTGGACTCCAATTGATCATTTGATCTTGTTTATATTCATAGTAATTTAGAGTCCATTTCTAGCCCAAACGACGGATTGCCTGTTTAATACCGTTTTTAGATATAATCCTGCAAAGCACTTAGAAACACCACACGACTCGTGGAAAGGTTAGTATAAGCCTAATAATGCATGGAACTATATCTATATGCCTTTTATTTATCGAGACTTTGGCGGTAAAAATCGGCTGAAATCAGGCCCTAACGACCGCCAACAAGCTCCCCCAAGCTTAGACCTTTGCTCGTCCTCGAGCAAAGATAAAAACTTAGGCTCGGTGGATCAGGAGTTGCTACAATGCCAATATCTTTGCAAGTAACAAGTACTCTAAAATGCTCAAATCATTGGCAAAGTTTTTAATTCACCTGTTTACCTATGGGGCTTATAGCAATCTCCTTATCTTGGGCGGTTGAAAGGTTGAACAATTTAACTCAATTTTATTCCACTCCTACTCTTTTCAGGATCCCATCTCGGAGTTTTCCACAAGTTTTGAAAAATTAAATTTGTTCCTCAATTGGCACACTCAATCACTCAGGTGGTATTTGTATCCTCACCAAAGGCTTGTGCCTTCTTTCATCCTATAATCTAACAAAGCTTTTTGTGTGGCTCAAGGGACAGAGGATGAAGGCCTTCTTGCATCTTATATTTTGCTAAGTCAAAGACCGGACCTTTGAGGAAACAAATCACACCCTAAGATCGAGAAGTGCAAGTGTGTGGAATATACGGAGTGGAATATGGTGGAATGGAATTTGGTGGAACTCCTTGGGATGAATCTTCCTCTCCTTGATTTATTTTCGAGAACATGGGCTATCTTTTATTCTCATATTTTTGCCATGCCTTTTGGCATGCTTTTCTTTTTCTCTTTCTTTTTGCCATGCTCTTTGGCATGCTTTTATTTTTGCCATGCTTCTTTGGCATACTTTTCTTTTTCTTATTTTTGCATAGCCCATGTCTCTATCAAGGATATTTGGAGAGAAAGATCATAGAACAGGGAGCATTTGTTTTGTGGATGAATGATGGAAAATGGTTGCTAACTCCCAGTGTAGGAATTGCAAGTGAGAGGTGGAGTGTACGTGAATCTCGATCTTAGAAGCATGAAAGTTTCACCCAAAGGTCACAACAATTTGACAAAGCTCACTAAGATAACAAGCAGCATATGAGTAGAAATTTTCAACTAATCTTATCATATGGCTCTGGTGGGTATTTTGACCAATGAGGAACTTATTTTATTTTGAAAGTATAAATCTCCGAGATTTTCACTGGCCTGGTTCGGCCGAACCAGCCCTGGCCCGTGGCAGGCCCCCCAGCACCGCCTCTGGTCTTGGGTGCTTCTGGGCCGGTCTTTGCTGCTTGGGTATGTGTTGTTCTGGCCCATGATGACGTGTTGATGCTCCGGGATGACTTGGCATGGCCCGTGATGAGTTGGCGGTCGTCCACGTGTCAATTGATGTCATTGTTGAGTTGTCGCTGACGTGGACGGCTCCCGCCGACTTGTACGGCTAAGGGGGATAACCGGCCGAACATGTCGTTCGGCCGTTTCTGTCATTTCCGACCCTTATAGCACGTGTTTCGTGATATTGCACCTGCAAACATGACACTCACCAAAACTCGTGGAACTTTATTAGAAATAAAACCTAAGTGCAGGGAATGTTGCAAAGTCTCTCATTTTATCCCGAGTTTTGGTGGCTCAAGCACCAATAGAGTAACAAGTTGTGAACAAGGTACTTGCAATATATATGACAGAGCAACTATTCATCATTTCTAAGGTGAGAGGCATATGATTTATTCCATGCACAGTTGGGAGTTATTTATTTGAAAGAAAATATTTTTGGTATTTTTTTATTCAAACTAAAATGAAAGCAAAAACAAACAGATCAAAGATGCAGCTTGAATGATACGGTTGGGACTTACCTCGTGAGGGTCCTCACCCAAGCTTGGCTTGGAACATCGGTGTCAGTGATCTCTATGTTGGCCTTCATCGGTGCCAAGAAATGTGATGAAGTAGGGGAGTGTCCCTAGCCTCACCAATGTTCGTGTACCGAATGTGCTTGATCGTCTTTAGGAATAGAGACCACGAGAGGATGCCTGCAAAATGTTAGAACGACAATACCCGAGGGACTATAGGATCAAGGTTCAACATTTAGTTATTCGGGGTTTTTCATTCTTATAGGGATTTAACCTCCACAAACCGTTTTCAAGAAGCAGCATAATGATCAAGAGAAGGGAAATATTTTTGTTGTTTTTATGTTTTTTTTTGCAAGTGAATCAAACATTGCATAGAATTGAGAGAGAAATGTACTCAAGGAATATCCAAGTGCAAACCTGAATGGAGCCAGCTTCCTTCATGCATCCAGAGTGTCACCCACAGGTGAGTGAGAGGAGGAGGAACTCGGTTAAATCACCATGGCTTGACTGAGCCACTATGATATTCACCCTTTTGACCTCCTCTTACGATCCTCGTCCAGCACACAGGCATGGGAACTTTGGTGGATTATTATGGAAAGGATAACATGACCAAAGGATCAAAAGGATCACACCACTCCCATCCCGCCATGATTGTGATGGAATGAAGTGTGCAGGCATGTGGAGTGGTGGACACCATGCTTTTGTGCTGGCTGGGGAAATTTCGTGGTAGAAGGTAAAGGTCAAGATAAGTCAAGGGTGAGACCCCCCGGCCGAAATGATCAAGAGTGATGTTTGCACGAAATTTGGCTCTGGATGGATGGGTGTGCATGCTTTGAGTGCTGGGTTAAAGGATGTTGCATATGGAATATTTGGCACAGGATGAAAGGATTTGGAAGTGAATGGTGTACCTGACTGACTATACTCTCTGGTCTTTTCTTGACATAACCCTGCAGGTTAGTGCACATTCGGGCACAGGGGTAGGTTTGGCCGAACTGGATAGATCGATTGAACTACCCACTTCCCCGAAAAAATTTTCTTTTTGTTTTCTCTTAATTCGAATGCAAGGGTGATTCACATTTGGAAAGGGAAACATGCAAATGCAGTGATGGAAATCAAAATTTTGGAAAGGGAAACATGGGATACATACCGGTTTACCTCGCGGCGAGAGCTCGTGTTTTAAGTCCGTAAGCAGGACTTCTCCTTCCTTTGATTGTTCTTTTTACCGTTCGATCTGGAGAGAATGCCTCGGACGATGCAACTTCCTGTTCCAGGTTACATGTAATTGTACTGGAAAGTGTGCGTACCTCGGAACACTATTCCACCCCAGGGCTTCAAATGTATCCATGGTCGTGGCTCATCTCCGATGTGAGGTAGATTTGGGGACTTCCCATTCAAATTTGATGATTTTTCTGCAGGGGTTAGTCCATACATTGTTGGCACTTCTTACGATCCAATATCAGAATTGGGGAATCCCGGTACTGGATGCAAGAAGCTTGGCTTTGAGTGTGTGTGTTACAAGTGTGAAATGGCCCTCTACTTATAGCTTCCAGGGTCGGTTGAGGTGGAGTACCGGCCAAGGGACCAAGGGGGGGGGTACCCCCTGGCGTTTTGAGCGAAGATGGCGGTTCGGCCGAACAGGCCAGTTCGGCCGAACCGTCCATCCCACCGCCTCTTGATCCTGTGGCTCAGGGCAGCTCCTGGATGGCGGTTGACAGTTGGGGGCGGTTCGGCCGAACCGCCCCCGTTCAGCCGAATGGGCCACAGGGCCCAAGCCCGCCCCCCTGCACCGCCTCTGCGTAGTGGACCTCCTGGGCTGGCTTCTGGTGAGGTGGAACTTGTTCTGTGGGCCCAGGATCACGTGTCGGTGCTTCGGGTTGAGTTGGCGGGAGTCCTGCGTGGCTTGCACAGTTGTTGGATGACTTGGCGGTGACGTGGACGACTCCCGGCGGCCTGTACGGCTAAGGGGGATAACCGGCCGAACATGTCCTTCGGCCGTTTCTGTCATTTCTGACCCCTATAGCACGTATTTCGTGATATTGTACCTGCAAACATGACACTCCCCAAAACTCGTGGAACTTTATTAGAAATAAAACCTAAGTGCAAGGAATGTTGCATAGTTTCTCATTTTATCCCGAGTATTGGTGGTCGGATTTGGGTTGTAACGATCGCCAACAAGCTCCCCCAAGCTAGCCTCTTTGCTCGTCCTCGAGCAAAGTTGCGAACCTAGGCTCGGTGGATCAGCAGTTGCTACAATGTCATTTTTCTTGCAGGTAACTCTATGGCAATAAGTACTCAAACAAATACTTGAATCACCGGCAAGGTATTAATTCACTATTTTACCTATGGTGCTTATAGCAATCTCCTTATCTTGGGCGGTTGAAAGAATGAATAGATTAACTTAGTTTTATTCCACCCTACTCTTTTCAGGATCCTATCTCAGAGTTTTCAAGATTTTGTGAAAGATAAGTAGTTCCTCATTGGTTCACTCAATCGCTCAAGTGTATTTGAATCCTCACCAAAGGCTTTGCCTTCTTTTCATCCTAACATCTAATTTGGCTTTTGTGTGGTTCAGGGACAAAGGATGAAGGCATACAAGCATCTTATATTTTGCTAAGTCAAAGACTGGATCTTAGGAAAATCAAATAAATATTCTGCAAGCGCACAGAATCACCGCTGTAGCACTTCACCTGGGAGTATCCCGAGGTATCGTAATTTATATTTCCGCAGGGAAGCTTTGGCAAGACTACTAGTGAACAGATATTCGAGACTATCAGAGAAGGGTACACGACTAAACAAGACAGGGGATAAACGGTATTGGATAGGAGTGGATATACCGGACACACAGCTCAAGGGAGGAAGTTCTCAAGCTCCTTCACGCTGGGATTATCTACCCAGTTCCCAATAGCGAGTGGGTTAGCCCCGTCCAAGTCGTTCCAAAGAAGGGAGGAATGACGGTAGTGTGCAATGACAAGAATGAGCTCATTCCTCAACGCACTGTTACCGGGTGGCGTATGTGCATAGATTATCGTAAACTCAACAAAGCCACCAAGAAAGACCATTTCCCTCTTCCGTTCATAGACGAGATGCTTGAACGGCTAGCCAAACACTCCTTCTTCTGTTTCCTTGATGGTTACTCTGGATATCACCAAATCCCAATCCATCCTGAAGACCAGAGTAAAACCACGTTCACATGCCCTTATGGGACGTATGCCTATCGGCGTATGTCCTTTGGGTTGTGTAACGCACCTGCCTCTTTCCAACATTGCATGATGTCCATCTTCTCCGACATGATTGAGGAGATTATGGAAGTGTTCATGGACGATTTCTCAGTTTATGGAAGGACCTTCACCGAGTGTCTGAAAAATCTGGACAAGGTCCTCCAGAGGTGTAGAGAGAAGCACCTCATTTTGAACTGGGAAAAGTGCCATTTTATGGTGCGAGAGGGTATTGTCTTAGGACATCGGGTGTCGGAACGTGGAATCGAGGTAGACAGGGCAAAAATAGAAGTGATTGAGCAACTTCCACCTCCCACAAACGTTAAGGGAATCCGAAGCTTCCTTGGTCATGCCGGATTCTATAGGCGCTTCATCAAAAACTTTTCCCAGATATCTCGGCCCTTGACCAATCTTTTAGCCAAAGATGCCCCCTTCATTTTCAATGAGGAGTGTTACGCCGCTTTTCACACCCTCAAGAAGGCACTCATTTCCGCTCCCATTATAAGCCTACCACAACCTGTTGTTTTACAACACTTCAGCCTTGGCCTCTGTCCCGTAGCCACCACTTTCTTGAACCTGTCTCTTATACACATCTAGATGTGTATAAGAGACAGCCTCAGCAGAACCAGAACCGTCAGGGTCCCCGTGAAGAAGACCTGCAGAGGAAGATTGAAAGGTTCATTCGCTTGAAGGCTCCTACCTTTGACTACTCAGACGAGCCACTCGACGCACACGACTGGCTACGCACCATTGAGACCAAGCTGGACTTGACCAACTACTCAGAGGATCATCACAAGTGAAGCATCAGGCAACTTTCGTAAGATGTGAGCCTGTACGAAGTGCTCAGCATCTACGACAGAGCGTGCTGTCTCTATGTACGTGCACTGGGCGTCCTGGAGGACTCCCAGGTGGTTTGCGAGGCGAGTGACTAGAGAAGTCATCGCCATGCTACCCACACGAGAAATATGAGCCAGCCAGTGGTCGACCATGTCTTTCACTAGGGAAACCGGAATTTTCTTGAACATAGTCCTACAGAATTCGCAACTCAACTGTGTTCACGGGTCGGATATCGGCTCTCGGAAATATCGTCATAGCCACCCACTTGTGCATAAAGGGCAGAGTGGGGTTATGGATACTGTTCATGCGGGGTGCACGGCAGTTGGTATTTCCGGAAATCCTCTTCCAGAATGCGACCCGATCAAACCTTTTCAAAGCGCTGCTTGGCTCTAAAGAGCAACGACTTGAAAAACCAAGAGCCAAGCTAAAATCCCTCCAAGAGCAGAAAAACTCTTGGTTGAAAAATCTGAAGCAAACCCCCCCATTTTCGGAAACCAGTGTGGAAAGAAACTCGAGCGTGAGTAAGTACGAACCTGGCTCGTTGATCTCCCAGAAGTTCTCCCAGCCAACGGCATGGAAGATCTCCGGGAACTCCTCGAGCCTCGGGACAGAGCTGGGGAACTCCTAGCATTGTCCGATCGTCGGCCTAGCCGGGCGGAACGACGGAGCGATGTGAAGAACTTCGACATGATTCCTGCAAAAGGTTAGTGCAACAACAACTACCCGAAGGACTGAATATATATAGTTATCACAAGAAAAATCAAGTCAAACTAAGCTTATCATATGGCTCTGGTAGGTATTTTGACCACTGAGGAATAGAATTTAACCAAATTCTCACTATATCAATCCCCACAACAACTTAGACTTGGAATAAAGCATGTGCTCCCACAAGGTTTTCAGTTTCATTTTTACTCATGCCAAATAACTCAAGCATTACCAAGCAACTAGTTGAAGCAAAGTACTTACAAAATTATGACAGAGCAACTATTCATCATTTCCAAAGTAAGAGGCATATGATTCATTCCATGCATAGTTGGGAGTTACTTTATTCAAGGGAAATATTTTTGGTATTTTCATTTTTTTATGCAAACTAAACATGAAGAGAAAGGGAAATGCAGTTGAGTGATCAAAGTGCTGGGTACATCGGAACATACCTGGATGGGGGTCCTCCCCCAAGCTTGGACTTCTCACTGGTAGGGATGAAATCTTGACAGGTACTGGCTCGGCTGATCCGCTTGCTCGTGGACGTCATGCTGGATAGACGCTAACATCCCGCTATTCTCTTGATGGTACTGAGAATGGCAGGCTAGCGTGTCTTGAATTTCTCGGGTACGGTCGTCAATGACATCGACTCGGTCGGAGATGTAAGACAGCTCCCGGCCGTAGTCGAAGCGCGCGGACTGTGAGTATCCAGGGTAGTATGGTTGGGAGGTATGGTCGTACCCCCCAGCATACCGACTCCCGGACCACTCAGAGTCCCTGTCCTGGCCGTAGTCCCATCGTCCTGAGGCGAAGTAGTTCGGCTCCTGGTGTTGCCCGGAGCCTCCTGCTCTGGACGTCCCAGCACCGGTGTACGTGTCGTAGGCGGCCTCGAAAGCGGAAGTATGTCGGTACGGCATGGGAGGTGCATCCTCCGGCTCCTGTGAGGTGGCGAGCCCAGCATCACGCCTGGCTCGTCCCCTTGTGACTGGTCCATCACCTGCAACACTATGCCGAGCCGGCTCTCTTCAGGGTGGAGAGTCGTCCGACTCGGTCCTCAACTGAAGAGTTAGTTTCGGCGTGGTATACAACTTCAGTGCTGCACAAGGCAAAGGCACTTCAGTTGTATAGCCACGGTAAATCATTGCCAGCGTTGCGTCAGGCGTCCGACGGAACAAGTGAGCGCAGAAGAAATACGAGGAAGAGCAAGCCCTCTGGAATTCTCCAGAGACACCGATCCCACCGCCACCGACACCAAAGAAGAAGAACAAGAAGATGTGGCGGAAGAAGTTGCATCGTCCGAGTCATCCACTCCGGGACCGGACGATGACAAGAGCACCTGAAGACAGGAGAAGTCCCGCTCGCGGACTTAAAAGCTGAGCGCTCGCCGCGAGGATAACCGGTATGAAAATCCGGAGTCACTTGTGAGGAAAGTATGACCCCGTGTTGTGCCTCCTCAGAAGCAACTCCTTCCGACGAACCCAGTCCTTCCCGTCGTCGACCAGGCTACATCGAGGATGACCAGCAAGA
>OAMR01000946.1:211950-225479 GCA_900205405.1 Echinochloa crus-galli | reverse complement strand
TTTGCTAAGTCAAAGACTGGATCTTAGAAGAATCAAATCACACTCTAGATCGAGAAGTGCAAGTGTGTGGAATTTTTGGAGTGGAGTATGTGGAGTGGAATTTTGCGGAATTTCATGGATTGATTCTTCCTCTCCTTGATTCATTTTTCGAGAGCATGGGTTATCTTTTATTCATATTTTTGCCATGCCTTTTTGGCATGCTTTTCTTTTGATCATATTTTTGCCATGTCTTTTGACATGCTTTTCTTTTTCTCATATTTTTTTTGCCATGCCACTTGGCATGGTTTTCTTTTTCTTTTGCATAGCCCATGCCTCTACTTCACAGATTTTGAGAGAGGGAATCAAAGAACATGAAACTTTGCTTATGGAATGGATGATGGCATGGTTTTTTTTTTGCGAACTCCAAAAGTAGGAATTGCAAGTGACAGGTGGAGTGTATGTGAATCTCGATCTTAGAAGCATGAAAGATTCCTCACTGAGGTCACAACAATTTGACAAAGCTCACTAAGATGACAAGCAGTATATGGTAGAAAGTTTTGAACTAATCCTATCATATGGCTCTGGTAGGTATTATGACCAATGAGGAACTTTGTTTTTATTTTTGAAAGCATAATCATCCGAGATATTCACCATACTAGGAGCAGAAATAGAATTCGACCAAAGTCTCACTATATCAATTCCCACAACAACCTAGACTTGGAATAAAGCATGTGCTCCCACAAGGTTCAGGTTCATTTTTACTCATGCCAAATAACTCAAGCATAGTCAAGCAACTAGTTGCAACAAAGTACTAGCAAGATTAATGACAGAGCAACTATTCATCATTTCCAGGGTGAGAGACATATGGTCCACTCCATGCATAGTTGGGAGTTAATTTTATTCAAGGGAAATATATTATTATTTTTTTTGTATATGCAACCTAAGGAAAGGGAAAATGCGAATGCATGAACAAAGTGCTGGGTGGTTCAGACATACCTGGTGGGGGTCCTCCCCCAAGCTAGAACGCTTCACTGGTAGGGATTGAGTCTTGCGAGGTACGCGGCCAGCTGCTCGGACTGCTCCCGGACATCATGCTGGATGGATGACACCATCCCGTCATTCTCTTGGAGGTACTGAGAAGGACGGGCTAGTGTGTCTTGAATGCCCCGTGTCCGGTCGTTGATGACGTCGACCCGGTCGGAGATGTATGACAACTCCCGAGCGTAGTCGAAACGGGCGGACTTTGAGTATCCGGGGTAGTATGGCTGGGGGCTACAAAGACCGAGAGGGCTGTCACCACCTCACGGCTACCACCTCCGTTGCGACGGGCAGAAACTAAGGCTACTGACAAGTCTAGGAACCACTCCTACACAGATCAATAACTACTTACTCCGCTAGCAGAAGCAAGCAACTCGAACCCACACCCCAATGACAAGTCACCGCTAGTGTGAGCAGAATCGAAGAACCAATTAAGGCAGAGACTTAAGCAAGAACTAAGAGCACTAGGAACAAGAGCCAACTATAGTCTAAACACGATATAGAAGCAACTAGCAAGTAGAGGCAACTATATAAAGCACAAGTAGAATAAAGTAGATACTATATTGATAACTTGAATGTCATACAAAAGAAAGGTAAAAGATACAAGAGCTAATACCAGAGCTTCTGAAGACGACTCCGGAACCTCCGAGGCACAGCTCGACTCGACTCTAACTCCCAACTAAACTAACCTACTCTACTAGAAATGAAGTGGAAGCTCCTTGGCTTTGAGTGTGTGTCTCATACAAGTGATTTGGCACTGCATTTATAGGGTCCTATGGCGGTTGAGAGGAGTGGCAGCCAAGGAAGCCAGGGGGGTACCCCCTGGGACTTCGGGCGAACCAAGGCGGTTCGGCCGAACAGGTCGGTTCGGCCGAACCGACCATCCCACCGCCCTTGCATCCAACGGCCGTGGGCAGCTCCCTGGAGGCGGTGGCGTGCTGGGGGCGGTTCGGCCGAAGGCTCCAGTTCGGCCGAACTGGGCCTGGCCCGTGGCCGGCCTCCCCAGCACCGCCTCTGTGTGGTGGACCCCCTGGGCCGGTTCCTGGTTGCTTGGACACGTGTTGTTTTGGCCCGGAGTGATGTGGCATGGCCCGGGATGACTTGGCATGGGTTTGGTTGAGTTGGTGGTCGTCCACATGGCGGATGATGTGTTCGTTCGGTTGGCGCTGATGTGGACGGCTCCCGGTGGCCTGTACGGCTAAGGGGGATAACCGGCCGAACATGTCGTTCGGCCGTTTCTGTCATTTCCGACCCCAATAGCACGTATTTTTGTACCTGCAAACATGACACTCACCAAAACTCGTGAAACTTTATTAGAAATAAAACCTAAGTACATGGAATGTTGCATAGTCTCTCATTTTATTGAGCAAGAACTTTGGGAAGAACTTGAGTAAGCACTTGAGCAAAGAGGTGAGAGAGAGAGAGTGCTTCCTAGCAGAATTTTCAGAATGTATGAGTGTGTGAATGGTGCAAGGAAGCAAGGAAGCTTGGCCAGCAATTTATAGGCCGAGGGGGTGGCCTTGGCCAGTTCGCCCGAAGGCTCTGGTTCGCCCGAACCAGGCCTGGTGGCCAGGGCACTCCCATGTGAGTGCAGCACTCACATGCCTTTGATTCCACTCCAAAATTGTGTGGCCATCAACTCCCAAGGACATTTTTAGTGGATTTTAGTGGTAGGTGAGATGGAAATGAGACATGACCAAAGTGGAATTTAGTAGAGTCACAGGTGGTTCAATTATTTTGGAAAGGGAAACATGCAAATGCAATTGGAAATTTAATATTTGGAAGGGAAATATGAGATACATACTGGTTATCCTCGCGGCGAGCGCTCAGCTTTTGAGTCCGCGAGCGGGACTTCTCCTGTCTTCAGGTGCTCTTGTCATCGTCCGGTCCCGGAGTGGATGACTCGGACGATGCAACTTTCTTCCGCCACATCTTCTTGTTCTTCTTCTTTGGTGTCGGTGGCGGTGGGACCGGTGTCTCTGGAGAATTCCAGAGGGCTTGCTCTTCCTCGTATTTCTTTACGAGGTGGTCCATTTCTTCTGCACTCACTTGTTCCGTCGGCCCGTAAAACTCGGGCTGCTCTCCACCGAGTATCTCCAGCTCTCCACTGATGAGAGCCTTGAGGAAACACTCAGCGCTCCTCTGCTCCGGTGTGAGTGGCTCTACCTTCTTCTCTTCCCGTGGTTGGAACTTGAAGTACGTCAACCTTCCGTCGATACGGAACGAGACACGACTAAACAAGACGGGGGGTAGATGGTTTTGGTTCTCTCGCATCCATATCGATTCTAGCCCGGGTGGTGTTCAAGAATGGTCGGCCCAGGACAAGGGAAAACGAGTGGTCGTTTCCCGTGTCAAGGACAACGAAGTCCACAGGAACGTAACGTCCCCAAATGCGTACCGGTACATTCTCGATCAACCCCTCGGGGTAGCGGATGGTTGAATCCGCAAGCTGAACCTGGGCAGTAGTAGGAGATAGAGTAGGGTAGCGTAACTTTTTAAATAATACCTTAGACATGATGTTGACGCTGGCCCCCAGATCGCAGAGCGCATCATCAATGCGACGATTCCAGATCATGTATTGAATGACGGGTACTCCGGGATCTTCCTTCCGGTCCGGAGAGGTTTTGATGATCGCCTTCTTTGCAGCTCTCGGCAGGTAGGTCCATCTCGGTGTTAGCACTTGGATATTTGAGACCTTCCCTGCATGGTTAGTACGGAGAATACTACGAGACATCTTACCCTGTCTCATAGTAATAGCATTCACTGTTTCGAGTGGAGGTTCATGTTGCCCCGGAATCTTCCCCGACTTAGTGACAGGAACAGCAGCAGCCAACTGAGCAACTTGAGTTTCTATCATTTTATTAAAGCTCAGTTGATTCTTCATGACAGAAGCGAATGATTCCATCCTAGAGTCTATGTTTTCCAGAGTTTTATCATTAGCAGAAAGCTTCTTGCTAATATTTTCAGTTATTTTTATCTGGTTAAACACAAGATCTCTAAGAGACGGCTGATTTTTGAAATTGCTGGAATTGAAATTGTTACCTTGTTGAGGCCTCTCAAAAGGGAGGTTTGGGCGCGGATTCCAGCCTTGGTTGCCGTTGTTGTTCGGTCGGTACCCGTTGTTGTTGGGGTTGTTGACGTAGTGGGCATCTTCTCGCGTTTCGGGGCAGTCATTCCCCGAATGGCCAGTGTTACCACAGACTTCGCAGGTCATGCGAGCGTCCATGGCTTGCACCGTTTCCCGAGTATTGGTCGTCGGATTTGGGTTGTAACGACCGCCAACAATTGGTTCGGCCCAAGATGAGTTGGCGCAGCCCAGGATGAGTTGGCATGACTTGGCATGGCCCGGAGTGACTTGGCGTGGCCTGGGATGAGTTGGCGGTCGTCCTACGTGGCATTTGATGTGTTCGTTGAGTTGTTGCTGACGAGGACGGCTCCCGCCGGCCTGTACGGCTAAGGGGGATAACCGGCCGAACATGTCGTTCGGCCATTTCTGTCATTTCCGACCCCTATAGCACGTGTTTCGTGATATTGTACCTGCCAATGTTGTACCTGCAAACATGACACTCACCAAAACTCGTGGAACTTTATTAGAAATAAACCTAAGTACATGGAATGTTGCATATAACCTCATTTATTCCCGAGTATTGGTGGTCGGAATTGGGTTGTAACGACCGCCAACAAAGATCGACAAACACCGAACAACCAAATGCTAAACTTGATCCTATAGTCCTTCGGGTATTGTCGTTCTAACATTTTGCAGGCATCACCTCGTGGTCTCTATTCCTAAGGACAATCAAGCACATTCGGTACACGAACATTGGTGAGGTTAGGGACACTTTCCTACCTCACTACATGTCTCGGCACCGACGAAGGCCAAGTTAGAGATCACTGATGTTCCAAGCCAAGCTTGGGGGACAGAACCCCCACGAGGTAAGTCCCAACCGTATCATTGCAAGCTGCATCTTTGATCTGTTTTGCTCTCATTTTAGATTGAATAATAAAAATACCAAAAACATTTGCTTCCGAATAAATAACTCCCAACTATGTATGGAATGAACCGTATGCCTCTAACCATGGAAATGATGAATAGTTGCTCTGTCACATATCTTGCAAGTACCTTGTTCATAACTTGTTACTCTATTGGTGCTTGAGTTATTTGGCATGAGTGAAAATGAACCTAGAAACCTTGTGGGAGCACATGCTTTATTCCAAGTCTAGGTTGTTGTGAGGAATGATATAGTGAGACTATGGTTGAGTTCTTGCTCTTGCTCTTAGTACGGTGTAAATCTCGGATGAATTTATTTTCAAAAAAAAATCATGAAGTTCCTCAATGGTCAAAATTCCTACCAAAGCCATATGATAAGCTTAGTTGAAAACCTTCCACTCATATGCTGCTTGTTATATTAGTGAGCTTTGTCAAATTGTCGTGACCATTGTGAGGAACATTTCATGCTTTCAAGATCGAGATTCACGTACACACCACTCTCACTTGCAAATTCCTACACTGGGAGTTAGCAAATTATTTCCATCTTCCATTCATAGAATAAAATGCTCCACGTTATATGATCTTCCTCTCCAAATATCTTATATAGAGACATGGGCTATGTAAAAAAAGAAAGAGAAAAAAAGGGAAAAGCATGCCAAAGAGCAAGGCAAAAAGAAGTGAAAAAAATGAGAAAAGCATTCTAAGTAGCATGCAAAAAATATGATATGAGAAAAGCATGCCAAATGGCATGGCAAAAATATGAAAAGAAAGATAGCCCATGTTCTCGAAAATAAATCAAGGAGAGGAAGAATCATCCCAAGGAGTTCCACCATATTCCACTCCACATATTCCACACACTTGCACTTCTCGATCTAAAGGTATGATTTGATCCTCCTAAGGTCCGGTCTTTGACTTAGCAAAATATAAGATGCAAGTAGGCCTTCACCTCTGTCCCTGAGCCACACGAAAAGCCTTGTTAGATTATAGGATGAAAGAAGGCACAAGCCTTTGGTGAGGATTCAAAGACCACTTGAGCGATTGAGTGTGCCAATTGAGGAACAAATTTAAATTTTCAAAACTTGTGGAAAACTCCTAGATGGGATCCTGAAAAGAGTAGGAGTGGAATTAAACTGAGTCAAGTTGTTCAACCTTTCAACCGCCCAAGACAAGTAGATTGTTATACGCCCCATAGGTACGAAGGTAAGTTATCACTCTGCCAATAATTCTAGTATTATAGAATACGAGTTGTGCATTTAGACTATTTGTTTGATACTGATATTGTAGCAACTACATTGTAGCAACTCCTGATCCACCGAGCCTAAGTTTCTATCTTTGCTCGAGGACGAGCAAAGGTCTAAGCTTGGGGGAGCTTGTTGGCGGTCGTTACAGCACGTTTTTGACCACCAATTCTCGGGAATAACTGAGGTCATATGAGTCATTTCATACACTTAGGTTTATGTTCTAATAAAGTTCCACAAGTTTTGGTGAGTATATAGTGTGCAGGTACACAATTGAGCAAACATGGACTAATGGGGGTAAAAGTGCCCAGTTCAGCCAAACCACTTGGATCGGCTGATCCACCCCCCTTAGCCCATTCATATATGACACACCACCACATGGGAAAACACACTCAGAGGCCGCACGGATCGCTGATGTCATAAATCCGGAGCAAAGAAGCGCAAACCGACCAAACCCAGCCCATGGGAAGCAATCCTGGACGTCCACAACACATAGTCGGTGCAGCAGAGGTCAACCGGGCACTGGGCCCAGTTCGCCCGAAGGGCGCAGTTCGCCCGAACTGGTGAACCGCCTCAAAACCGCCATCCAGAGCCAATCCAGGCCGTGAAGCACCAAGGCGGTGCATCTGGACTGTTCGGCCGAACTGATCAGTTCGCCCGAACTGGCCGGGCAACCGCCTCAAGGTGGCGGTTACTCCACTCCAAACCGCCTTAGGACACCTATATAAGCAACGGCATACCCCTTGTATAACACACACCACTTGGGAGCAAGTCTCCAATCCATTCTCTCAAGATGTAGAGTTAGGATAGTCCTGTTGGGAGTTAGAGTTAGGGTCGAGCTTCGCTCGGGGTTCCGGAGTCATCTTCTGGAGTTCTGTTAAAGCTCTTGTATCTTTTCCTTTTCCTTATGCAAGACTCTGAGTATTAATATATTATCTTCTGCATTTACTTGAGTTATTTATTCTGCATTTATTTCACGGATACATGTGGAATGTTTAGCCTTGGTTAAGCTCAGCCGGCCTGGACGTGGGCACACTACGACCTTGCCAAGGATAATAGGGATATGACCCTAGCGTCGTACCCGAGCAAGGTGGCACGGGTGAAAGCCGAACTCTGGGTCAGTCTTTTCTTGCACTACATTGTTCGGGTAGGCGTGGTGCCTAGTCTAGATAGTAACCTTGGTTTGCATTCGAGTCCACGGTTGTGTGGTAGCCGTTAGGTGGTGACATCCCTATACGTCCTACGTAGTCCACCACGTCCGGCTCGACCCGTAGGAGCCTTCTGCGGTTGTTCACTGACACCCCTTCTCATCCCTTTCTGAGTGTCGGGTGCTCCGCTTCCCGATGCCGAGATAATAGAACTAGGAAGAGAACCATAGATCTCATTCTCAATGCTAGCCATAACCTTTGCTAGATATATCTCTAGGCCAGTGGAAGTTTATAGGAATCCTTTCCTGCCTCGTTGTCCTCTACGAACGCCCGTCCGGGAGGGACCCCGTCGGGGCAGGCGCACCTTGGTTTGCCCTAGGCTCGGCAGGCCAGCTAGGACGTCCTCAGACATTGCGGAGATGAAAGAAGAACAGCATTGTAGGGTTGGAAGAGAAGGGTAAAGAGATAAAAGTAAAGACAAAACGATAAAAGGTAGATTTGATAGATTCGATTGGATATATTTTCTCAATCGGCCTTAGCCTTTATTATATAGGCCGGGGAAGTCATACCCTTCTAAGTAGTTACAATATGGGATAAAACCTGAAATCCTAAACCTACTCGAATTACAGCCAGTCCTGCCAATTTTGGTCGTCAACATATGCCCCCCTGTTTTTGGCAAAGCTTGCGTGCCAAATACCAATGAACACTCCTTGCACCATTACCGGGATTCACAATCCTGATAGTGGACCGTAAGAAGTGTCAACAATGGTAGAGAGCCACATAAAGTATTTTTAGAAAATATAATATGAAATTTTATCACTATTTCTCATAAAATTTTATATTAATATGGTTATATAATTGAAATCTTGATATGGCCATGGAGGCCAACCGTAGTTCCTTGGTGCATCATATTGATAATTATAATAGGGTAGCCAAGGATTATGACCAAACCATGAATTAAACACACCTGAATATGCAGTCCATGGTACATGCATCGATGGGATGAATGACAAAAACCAATAAGACGACCGTTGATACTTTCTTGATCTTGGTGGTGAAGAACTCCTGCTTCGTTTGCCTTCCAATTGATTGCTTTGTTTTTGCCCAGATATTTTCTTGTATTTATCTACAAGCTCCTCAAAGGTTGGCTTAATCCTATTCTTTGCACCACCAGACTTCCCAGGTTCAGACCGGTCAGACCAATCTGACGAACCAGACAGACCGGTCCTGATATGGTTGCTTTTATCTTGCCCCCCAGCCGAACTTGAGCGTTGTTCAGCTATATTATTTGAAGTATGGTCTCTATTGGGGACAATCTGAGCAACAGAACTAGCCGATGTTTCTTCAACGGTCGGCTTTTCTTTATCCTGTGTCAAATCTGAATTTTTATTCAATCGTCCATCTTTTTTGACACGATAAACTTGCTTGATCACCTTGCGCTTTTTTTTCTGTGTGGACCAATTCTTTTGATCAAAACGGTCATTATGCATAGGTGATGTCTTATTAATTACCGGCTCCCTATAAGTAATATAATCTGAACACAAATGTCTAGGAAGAGACGGCATATATGAATTATAATACCAAGGAGAATAAGAATAAGGCATATTAAAACAAGACTCCCATGGCATCGGTGTAGGTGATCCATATGGTGGAAACGGCATTGATTTGTGAGAATTATTCCATTGCCGTTTCCGATTATGGAACTTCTCTCTAGGAGAAGATTTTGATTGTTTGGAATTTTTAGACCGACTAGCATCATTGACAATCTTTTGTCTTTGAGACTTAGCCGGAAGTTTCTTGTTATACTTCGGCTTTTCTCTTTGATGCTTATGACGGCCTTTGGATTCAATGGTTTTCCAAACACCAATCTCGGGTTTTTTCGGTTTAATCATCTTTGGTTTTAATTTATTTTGCAAAACCCTAGATGAAGCGGTTAGACCGGTTTGAGAACCGGTCAGACCGGTTACAATGCAACCGGCACCGTTGCCTTTGTTTTGTTGCCCCCCGAGCGTTGAAGTACTAGATACACTTTTTATGCTCATGCTAGGGGATTTTGGATCAACAATTTCGGCTAGAGACAGCAGATTTTTTTCTTGACCAACAACATCACAATTTGGCAAGTTGCAAGGATCAACAATAGCATTAGTCGACTTTTCAACAGCCGACTTTTGAACGATAGGAACTAAATCTTAACTATCCTTTTTATTCAGATAATAATTCACAAAATTGGATAGATCATTAGATAAAGTACCTGAAGATTGCATCTCTTTCAATGTGTCGATGGTGGACGGCGGCATCCACTCCTTCACTCGAATAATACCTTGTTCTGTCTTGCAGAAACAAGATAGGAATAATCTTTCATCTGCAGATGCACTCTCGCGTGTACTCCTCAAACAGCCCATAACTAAGTCTTGATAGATCAATGCTAGGGTTTGACGGATCAGTCATGATAACCTGATTTTCGTTCCCCAGCGGAGTCGCCAAAATGTGTTGACGTCAATTCCGGGCCAACACACGAATCGCACTTGAACGTGCGGCGCACGGAGGGGCTCCTTGCTTCTCCTCTACGCAGGTCGGTCAGACCGGTATTGGTAGCCGGTCAGACCGGTCTCGTCGGCGGCGCCCGGCGAGAGACCAACGAACGCCCGTCTGGAAGGGACCCCGTCGGGGCAGGCGCACCTTGGTTTGCCCTAGGCTCGGCAGGCCAGCTAGGACGTCCTCAGACATCGCGACCCTAGGCTCGGCAGGCCAGCTAGGGCGCCTCCTCATGCCATGGAGACAGAAGAAGGACAGCACATGGGGTTGGAAAAGTTGGGTAAAGGAAACGAAAGGTAAAAAGATAAAAGTGTAATTGATAGATTCGATTGGATATATTTTCTCAATCGGCCTTAGCCTTTATTATATAGGCCGGGGAAGTCGTACCCCTTCTGAGTAGTTACAATATGGGATAAAACCTGAAATCCTAAACCTACTCGAATTACAGCCAGTCCTGCCAATTTTGGTCGTCAACAGTGGTCCTCTATCATCTCACAAAATTTGAACTTAAAACACCACTTGTACATCTATCTATACTATAAAGATCCAAAACTTTCGAGGGCGATGGACCCACAAATCATTGAAACTTTTTTTTTCTTCAAACTCTTGACTAAACAGTCCATGAAAAAAAAACATGCGCTTGCGTGGAATCGTCGAGTTCGTAACCAATACGGTCTCTGGCCAACTATCCACTATATAATCTTATTTTCTATTAAACGTGCATTTCTATTAAACGTGCGTGTCTATTAAACGTGCGTTCTTTTTTTTTAATGGAGCGGTAGGGAAGGCCCCTTCCTATATTTTTGTATTAACAGAAAGAGTTTTTGGCTACAAGCCTAAAAGGAAAAAAAAACAAAGCTGAAGAATAAGTGGGTTCTTGCTAGTGGATAAATAAAAAAGACAAATCTGATGAAGGGGTATATTGGACCGATTGAGATACTTGTGGGTGTAAAATGAACCAAAACGTTACTTTAGGGGTTATTCGGACTTTGTCCATTCTTGAGGGTAGTAATTTAGACCTTTTCCATTTTAATAATTGTCTAATTTGGTGAATTTAAGTTTAAAAACTATAAATATACATGTTTTTAAGTAAAATATGGTCGTATCCATATGTTATATTGTTAAAAAAGTTTCATAAATTTTGAATGTGATTTGTAGGTCGTTTCGTCTGACTTAACTTATGGAAAAGGAGAAAAATATCAATAAGGAACGAAGTTAAAGTCAGTGTCAAATAAAGGAGGGAAAACTCTTCGAGGTTAAAAAAGGAACCAAGTTTTATTATAATATCAAATACTATCTCCGTTCTCGAATATATGTCATCATTTAAGACAAGCTATTTAGTTCAAAAATGAACTAGTTTTCTTGTCCTAAACATCATATATTTAAGAATGGAGGGAGTAAGAAATTTAATCTTAGTAAAAAATACTTTGTGTTACTCAGTTTATCTTTAATATAGAAAAGGCAAGCAGACTCTCTATTGCTTATTGGTATTTTTGCACTGAATTGAGATCAAACCAACTGTATTCGAATTCTATTCCTAATTTCCAAAAAAAAGTTAGGCACCATCACAGGGGCATCCGATCTGAAAAATATAAAATGAATTATGTTCTGACAAGCAATCACTCCACTAATGATAGATTTTTAATAATTTATCATCCCTCGCGTATATACACTAGTGGTAGTACACCGCAGCACAAGTTTAGTCCATAGACACTAGCGGAGTTGCGTAGCTTCTTGTTAATCCATCTCCCCAGTTTTCACGGTTTGTGTTTCTGGTTAATCAATGATTTTATAACCAAGTTTGTTTTGGTTTTTAATTCGCATTCATGGTAATAAATCTGTCGGCAACGCGGGCCATTAGAGGCACATCCAAACAAATATGGTAGGCATGTTGGCCCATTACGCGCACCGGAGTCAACAAACTTGCGTATGTGGCCACAGGTTCATGAACGTCATATTTGTCTTTTATATTCCTTAATAGCACCAGCAGCAGCAGCAGCGAGGTGGCTCCCTGCGGTAGCTTCAGCGCTTGGCAGAGGCGGAGGCGTGCCGACGTGCCGTGGTGATCTGCTTCTCCTCCAGGGCGAGGGGCGGCGCCATATGTCATCATCACGGTGGACTCAAAGGAGTTGGTTGATCTCTGGGCGAATAGAAGGTTGGAGATTGAGATGATCTCCGAGGACATCAGGGAGCGTGAGTCGCCACCTGCAAACATTAAAATATTTGCATTATTTCCATTGTATGCTCTCTAATTAAAATATTTGAAAGACTACAAATGGTTATATCATATTATCTAATAGGGGTACAATGGTCATTGTCACAATGTTTTTTCTTGAAACTAATTTCTTTGGTTAACTCATACTGTGTTTTACAGATATATAAGAACATAGAGATATGCCCTGTTTGGATCCCTATTTGCTAAGTTTAGTTGCTAGAGATCTCAACAGGCAAGCTAAATTAGAGCAGCTAATGGCCTCCTAGCTGATTGCAGTGGAAACACATTATTAATTCCTCTAGCCAGTACAAAGCAGCTAATCCTAGCTAAAACTTGTTTAAAAACTAAAATACTCCCTCACCCATCACCAATTGAGTAGATAAGGGCCAGGTGCAATTAATGGGGTAAGATGGTCAAATGGTTTCAACCACCATCAATTAGCTATATAGGATCAGACACCCAGCAACTTTAGCTAGCTACAATACCTAATACCGTACAGATATTTGTCGATTAATTAGCTAAACCTTAGTTATGGTGGTTTCAAAATAGAGCCCGAGAGAACACAAACCTGAAATGGCGGCTATGGTTGTATATGGAGTTCATTTTTATTTGTCTCATCATCTTTCATCCAGTGGATAATTAAATATCCCATGGCTCAAATTTGCTATAAGTACGGCACCTTGTGCTGTGGTTCATTTGCACCACTGCATCCTAGAGACATTAGTTACTAGCTAGCTAGTGACCGATATGGAGGACCAACAAGTAGGGAAAGCGGTATATGCTGTTCTGTATAGTGTTAGTACACTTGTGGCAGCATGGCTGCTGCGTTTGGTGTACAGGTGGATGAACCCTCCATGCAGTGGCAAGCTTCCACCAGGATCCATGGGGTTTCCGATCATTGGCGAAACCTTCCAGTTCTTCAGACCAAGCCCTTCCCTGGACGTCCCGGCTTTCTACAAACTAAGGCTCAAGAGGTGAGCCGCTCATCACACATGCATCAGATTGCACTGCGCTGCATGCATTCAACTAACCAACTTCAGTCGTGACCATGCGCAGTTCAGCTTTATGATCTGTCGCTGTATATTGAGCCAAATCGTTAAAGTCAACTACTGATCAATTACCTATATGTTGATTAACTGATTTGTAGGTACGGCCCGGTGTTCAAGACGAGCCTGGTGGGACAGCCGGTGGTAGTGTCCATGGACGCAGAGCTGAACAGGTTCATATTCCAACAGGAGGGCAAGTTATTCAGGAGCTGGTACCCCGAGACATCAAACAACATCTTCGGAAAGGACAGCATCTCCTCCAACGCCGGTGCCCTCCACCGGTACGCCCGCGGCCTCGCCACATGGCACTTTGGCATCGAGAACCTCAAGGGCGGCTTCCTC
>OAMR01000946.1:192816-207220 GCA_900205405.1 Echinochloa crus-galli | reverse complement strand
ACCCCGAGACATCAAACAACATCTTCGGAAAGGACAGCATCTCCTCCAACGCCGGTGCCCTCCACCGGTACGCCCGCGGCCTCGCCACATGGCACTTTGGCATCGAGAACCTCAAGGGCGGCTTCCTCGCCGAGTTGGGTGGCGCCATCGCTGACAGTCTCCGGGCATGGGCTGCACAACCCAGCGTCGAGGTCAAAGAGTCCGTATCAGATGTACGTGCACTACTGACTTTGATAAACTAGCTAACAAATAATCCCTTGGTTGTCAGGTCTACTATCTAGCTGTTCCAGTTATTCATTGCTAGATTAGAAATCTTTTCAGGTATACATAATAGCATGTCTCTTGCATGTATTGTCTATATATAAAACAAAAAAAAATGAAACAATACATACATTGTATAGGCTATTTCAACCATCAACTAACTGTTTTGTTGCCTATATGGCATTTATGGAAACATAAAACTAAAACCATCCCACTATGAATAGTCTTAAAATTAGGTAAGTTCAACCATCATGTGACCTGTTTAAACACTAAAATGAATTTAACCTGGCATATATTGAAAAGGGAAAGGTCAAAATTACTACCCTCAAGTCAGATGACCCCTAAAGTATGTTTTTAGGGGTTCATTTTACACCCACGAATATCTCAATCAGTCCAATCTACCTCTACGTCATATTTGTCTTTTTTATTTCTCTATGTACGAGTGGCATTTTGAGTTAAAATTTTGTGAGATGATAGAGGACCACATAAAGTATTTTAAAAAATTATAATATAATATTTTCATAATTATTTTGAAAAGCTATAATCTTTAATAATAAATTAACCATATTGATATAAAATTTTATGAGAAATGATGATGAAAAATTCATATTATATTTTCTAAAATGCTTTATACGGCTCTCTATCATCCCACAAAGTTTTAACTTAAAACATAGCTTATATATGGAGAAACAAAAAAGACAAATCTTGCAAAGGGGTAGATTGGACCAATTGAGAAAGTTATGGTTGTAATATGAACCAAAACATACTTTAGGGGGTTATCCAGACTTTATCCAAACTTGAGGGTAGTAATTTGGACTTTTTTCCAATTGAAAACATATAAAAAGAAAAGCTAAACTTAATACTAGGAAGAACATACAATGACCGCTAGGAACAATGATCGCTTTAATTATTATTAAAGGTCAATTGAACATCATATCGTTACTCACTGGTGTGCACTAGATAAGGATTCCGCTCATGAAAATATGTTTCCTTTAACCCTAAATGGAAAGTTTTCAATTAAACTCAAACATGTAAAGGTGACTTGGGACCCTGCTGCCAGATTTGCAGCAGCCCATGCAAAATGAGGTTGGTCAAGCTATCCAAACATGGACGGCTTTCTAAATTACTCCATAGGAAAACGTCCACTACTACCCTCACATATTCACTTTGTCCATCTAACTCTCTCAACAAAATTTACACTCGATTTACTACCTCGAACTATTTGGTTTGGTCTACCCCTAATAAATTTTGTCTTTTCTGTTTCTCCACATAAGATGAGTTTATCAGTCAAATTTTGTGAGGAACATGATGCCTTGTGTTAGAAAAATATATTAACAATTTTTCATGGTTATTTCCATAGATTAGAAATATTTAATACAAAATTTATGCTAAGAATGCAAAACTGTATGCAAATAAATCATGAAAATTTTCAAATATATTTTTCTAATATAGGGCATCATGTTATAACTTATAAGTCATCTCGCTAAATTTGAACTTAAATTTCAACCTGTGTAGGGAGAAATATAAAAGACAAATCTCATTAGGGGTAGATACTAATAAAATAGTTTAGAGGAGTAAAATAAGTCTAACTTTGGTTCAGAGGTTAAGTGGACAAAGTGGATTGGTAAAGGTAGTAAAATGGACTTTTTCTACTCCATCAAAGTTGGAGAAGCTATATATGGTCTCGCAGTTTGTTCCATTACTGAAATTAGGCGTGAATACAAACGGTTCTTTTGGGGTCCAAACCTTATGTTTCTGCTTTAAGATTCTCTAGAGTACCGATGGTAATCAGCAAACTCAAGTAAAAAAGGTTTTTACATGATAAAAACAGTATTTGGTTACCGCGCTGTGAGCTAATGTTTTTATGTGCTTTTCGTTGTATAGATGGTCTTTGATCTGATGGCAAGGAAGTTGATCAGCCTTGATGTCGTGAGGGCAAGAGAGCTGAGGAAGAACTTTGACACCTTCTTCCAAGGGCTAATTGCCTTCCCGTTGTATCTTCCGGGGACAACATTCTACCGATGCATGCAAGTAATGTATTCCATATCCTATAGTGGGATAGCAATACCTTTATAAATATTTAGGCCAATCATATTCAAATAATATGAGTATATATGACCCAAGAAAAAATCCGATAGTATTACCTACGGTTTCTATGATTTACACCAGATGTGTTGTCAAAACTGTGCGGTAAAAGGAGATTGTCACTGTTCAAAACTTATTGATTTGTGACTGATTTAGGATTTATCAACAGCCTTATTGTATTCTCGTGCAAGTGCTAATATATATTCTCCCTTGGGTTGTTTAAAAGTCATCGATGCCACATTTGTGCCACTATAATTCATCGTGCATGAGTTCCAACTCATACGTCATCATTTGGTCTATCTTATTATCAGCAGTTTACTTCCAGCTCTGGAGGTGGGTAAAAATAAGCATATTTGTGGTTTTTGAGCTTCCAATTGTCTGGCGTATGCTTATGTAGGGAAGGAAAAAGGTGCAGAATCTGCTTACAGATCTGCTAAACGAAAGGCTAAGTACACCTGCAAAACGTAGTGGGGACCTTCTTGATGTAATCGTTGAAGATCTCCGTAGTGAAAATCCAGTGGCGAGCGAAAAATTTTCCATGGACGCAATGGCTGCATTCTTGTTTGCCAGTTTTGCAACAATCAGTTCCACCCTGACAGTTGCAATGAAGTTTCTCACTGACCACCCCAAAGTTGTTGAAGCACTGACGGTTAGTTTTCTATATGCACCAGAAATATACAATCATCATAATATGTCCATGTATTTGGATACCCAAACATTCTTTTCGTTCAGTTGACAAATAAGGATATCGATTTCAACTGTCCAAACATTCTACTAGCATTGCGTCTAAAGACATAAATTTATTATCGCCTTTTCACAGGAGGAGCATGAGGCTATACTAAAGAAGCGAGAGGTCATGAATTCTTCAATCACGTGGAATGAGTACAAGTCCATGACATTCACTGCTCAGGTATCCCCTATACTAAAATTTAGTCCCGTCACATCGGATGTAAGGATGTTAATTAGAGGTATTAAATATAGATTAACCATTACATAAACGAGAGCTAATTTGTGAGATGAATATATTAAACTTAATTAGTTCATGATTAGAAAATTAATGCTACATTAAATATGTGTTAATTATATAGGCTTGTTAGGCTCGTGGAATAGTAATTAGTTTTATAATTAATTTATGTTTAATTCGAATTGTCATTTATTTAAGGGACTAAAATTTAGTCTCTTGGATCCAAACATCCCCTTAACAAGTTAACATGCATATGGATCTTTGATGCTCAACTTTGGGCTTTTATATGTGGATTGTGTATAAGTACAAAGAATTGGCAATAAAGCCACCTCCAACAGCGATCCAAATTGCTAGCTGAGGTCAGATTATCTAATATGGAGGGAAGAGAATGCAAGAAAAGCAGTTCGCCAGCAAGCCAGGAATCACTATGCTTAGACACCTTCCAAGAAAACAACAATCTTTGTTCCTGCTCCCACCTTTAGTTACCTATGCTTTCTTCTTCTTTTATCCCCTCTCACTGCGACACTGCCACATCAGCTGGCGATTTAGCTAACCCGTTGAAGACGCACTAATTATCTTTATATTGTTGTATTTAAAACCAAATTAACTTCAGACCAGTCATGGGGTTGTTTAACTTGATGAAGATCGTGAATGAAATAACTAGATTGGGCAATGTCGCACCTGGAATCTTCAGAAAGTCACTGGAGGATGTCCACATTAACGGTATATTATCTGTATCCAGGCACCGAATAAACATTTTTCCTGTACATCAAAAAATATATTACATGATTTACAGTAAAGGCTATTGTTTAATTCCTTGATGCAGGCTACACTATTCCTGCTGGTTGGCTAGTCATGATGAGCCCCATGGCCGTTCATCTGAACCCTGAATTATTTGAAGATCCACTCACCTTTAATCCATGGAGGTGGCAGGTAAGTTAATATATAGTTGCCGCTTCATCTTGTAATTTAAGTGAAACACTGAAAATAGTACAACAATATAACTATAAAAGAATCCAACAAGCAGAGTATGTAGGGGCAAATCAAAATTGAATATAACAGAAACAAAAATGGTGAAACAGAAGGGACAAGCCCCCACTGATAATATACATCATAAATAAAAAAATACACCAAGCAAGAGAGTCTAGCCACTGATCAGAACTATTGCCAGGGCAACGCATATCATCAAGACAAATAAATGACAGAGCAAAACATAAATTCTACAGCATTAGTTTGGGCTTTCTAAGTATGACTGCTTCGGACACAACCAAACTAGATATGACAAATACTACCAATCAGTTAATTTTACATTACCACCAAGTGAAGCATGTGGCACACCGCACACATCATACTCTACCTTGAACACTATGACACCAGGTTAGAGTTTATTTATTAAAGAGATTAATCCAGAGCCAATACAGGAGGAGGACAAGAGGAGCAAGCTGCTAAGAAATTTCATGCCATTTGGTGGAGGCATAAGGCTCTGTGTTGGTGCCGAGTTCAGCAAAGTTCTGATCGCCCTGTTCCTCCACAATTTGGTGTCAAAGTACAGGTAGTTACTCTGAAAGTCTGTATGTTCATGCATTTTTGTTTGAGATGAAAAGAGATAAAATACATAGGTTCTGATGACCAGATGGAGGGAGATCAAAGGAGGAGATGTGCTGCGTGTCTCAGAGATTGTGTTCCCTCAAGGATATCACATCCAGCTGCTCCCCAGGACCTCTGACTGAATAACTGCCATGCCTATCATGAAAATTTGTTGTTATTCCAAGAGCAGCGACCTTATCTAAGCCACCAAAGTAACCAAACACACGTTGTGATATTTACCACCAAACATTCATAGTCATGTGACTGTGAAACTGAACATAATCTAAGTCACATGGTTGTTGCTTCTGTGTAATCGAGATCACCTCAGTTTATAAGAGTGTGGCGATATATCATGAATAAAATGTAAATGCGTGGATTGTTGATTTCTTTTGACTCATAAGACCTGAGCAGGCCTCCTTTGTCATATTTGCTTCAGGTTCGGGCTAAAGTTTGAGATTTGTCCCATTAAAAATGCTAACTAAACAACGTGCTCATATTGGTTCCACATTGTAGTGTTTCATTACCTCCGTTAACTTTAATTCATTCATAAAAATAAATGAACAGAGAAAATAGCATGACATACGTCAGAACGTCAAAAATATCCCATTTCTCCTTCGTCACCAATCTCACTCATGGGTGCCGCTAATTTTTTTTCCTTTTCATCCATGTTCCTTTGCTAAAATTCCAGCGCTACCAAGATTGATGTGACGATGCTGTTACTTGCAGTTATTACTTGTGCTATCATTTCTTGTGTTACGTAGATATTGACTGTTTTCATAGTTGAGGGAGTAGGAATATCCGGTTTTATTTATTAGGGACTTTAAGGATTGTTGAGGGAGGTATAATGAATTTTTTTCCAGAGAAGAAAGCACAGACATCATGTACTTTGCAAGGTGAACTGGGCCCCCATCTTACCAAGCCCGTCGGTGGAGGAAGCAACGAGGCCGGAAACAGGCGCTGTCGCCGAGGCCCTTCCACCGTCGAGTCCAGCGATGCCGCCGCATCTGGTAAGCTTCGGACAGCCGCGCTTTGTGTGCATGTGACAGGGAAGAAGATCGAGATGGTGGTGGAGGGGAAGATATGGTGGCAGGTTGGGAGATTTGGCACCACGAACCAATTTTGGAGCCAAGGCAAGGCAACCGATTTCGAGCGCGAAGCAGCTGATCCGGAGAAGCCGTCGTCGACCGGCAACGAGGGCGATGGCCCTGGCGATTCGGCCTGGGAACAAGAAAGAGGCCGGGGCTCTCCTCTCTCTCGTCATTAATCGTCGGATCGATTGGCTTGGACGGGTGCTGTTTCTGCGTTTACGTGGCCTTAAGCACCATGTAGCACATATAAATATTCACCAACAAAGGTGTGGCCAAAAAATCCAGAACCAGAACAAATGCAGCAGGATAAGAGGAGTGTGCTGCTGACTGTCCGACCACGTAAGATGCTTTCCTTGGATTATATAAGCATGTAATTTGCTCATATGAGATGAGCGGCAATGTTAATTGTAACTTTGCAAGATATATCTGGGTCTTTGATCAGATGGAGGGAGGGAGGCAGCGTTGCCCTGTTCTGAGACTTCAGTCCACAAAGTAGAGGAACGGGACTTGGACAGCTATTATCTGTTCCTGAGGTAGAAGGAAGGTACCGAACCTTACCTGCCATGATTTTTTGCATGATCAAACCAAACTAGCCGGGTAATTCCTATGTAATTGCAGCCGCAACAGCAAAGAAGAAAGAAGTCGGCAAGCGACTTCAGAACTTGACTCCAAGCTTGCGCGCGTGCGATGCCCAGGGCGCGGCCACGAGGCCTCTGAGGTCATGGCGGCACACCGGGCAGCTGTGCCCCTTGAAGAGCCACACGGTGATGCACTGGGTGTGGAACGGGTGGGAGCAGGGCAGGTTCACGGCGGCCGTCGACCCGGCGCCGATGTTGTCGAAGCCCTCCATGCATATGGCGCACTGGTGGTCGGCGGAGCCTGCCTCGGCGACCTGCATGACCGTCTCGGCGCAGGCGCCCACCACCGCCTTGGGCTCGCTGTACACGAGCGTGACCTCCATGGCCAGCTCCACGTAGAAGTGGTAGCGCCCGCCGCCGAGCCCCTCGTCGTCGTCCTGCCGCGCCCGGTCGCGCATGGCCGTGGCGACCGCGTCGAGCGCGGAGCAGGAGGCCCAGTTGTCCGTGGACGCGTCCACGCCCCGGAGCAGGGGCATGGAGGCCACCATGGCGTGCACGGCGCGCCGCGTCGCCTCGTAGCTGAGGAAGAGCGCCGGGTCGTACACGAAGAACGTCTGCTCGGCCTTCCCGGCGAACCTGTCGCGGTGGTCGGCCCGGGCGTGGCCGCCGCCGGCGAGCCGGCGCGACGAGTACTCCCGCGACAGGGAGAGGCGGATGCGCACGGGCGAGGACCCCGCGCACGGCGGCGGCTCGCGGCGCTCCAGCCTCATGATGCAGCTGCGGCCGGGGACCAACACCCTGGTCGCCACCGCCATCGGAATCGCCGGAGAAAGGCAGCGATCGGTCGGGTTTTTATCCGGCGGCGGCTTCAGTGCGGACGGCGGAGCAACACATACATGTCGCGTACAGTTCAAGCAGTCGGCAGCGCTGCTTTCGGACTCAGATCTGGGACGGATTTGTCTCCAATCTCAACCTGAAGCTGAATACTCCAGCCTTCGAATTCGAAACTTGGAACCCTGGACGAGAAAATTTCGATGTTTTACCCGAAATTTGATCCTTCGGAACCAGGAAATCCCCAAATTTTCCCCGCAAAAGAAATTACCAACTTGAATACGGGATCTCGGCTCCAATTATCTACAACCCAGCTTTCTCACCGCTGCTGCCAGGGGATGCTCGTGGACCGCGGCGAAGGCGACGGTCGCCGACGGCGCAGGACGGCGAACGGCGGTGGTATTGGAAGAGGGAGTTGGGGGAGAAGACGATGATTCAGAGTCGAGTCCAAGCAGAGGACGGTTTCTCAGCCACGTGTGGGCATCTGACGGTTAGGATCTTTGGATAGCCAATGACGTCACTCATAAAGAAGATACAAGGCCAAACGTGTACAACATGAATTATGAATTATTAGCAAATTTGCCCGTGCGTTTCAATGTACATCCTACACATTCTAAACAATAAACATTGTCCAAGTCACACTCTACCCTATCTAAGTCAGCATTATGCTCTACCCGTGTTCTCAGTGACCGTGTTGCTCACCTGTTCTGGATGTGTCCGAACTTGATCAATCCCACTCACCAACAATAGACCAACTTCGACTGTGCACTGCTGCTCCGCCACCAGGAGCAGCTCGACAAGTCCATGCGCTACTCCGTCCACGTCGGTGGCAAGCGCGTGCGCCCCGTGCTTGCGCCAGCCGCTTGCAAGCTGGTGGGCGGCGACGGGGCCGCGGCGGTGCCCGTGTCCTGAGCCGTCGAGATGGTCGCCATGTCACTCGTCCACGACGACCTACCTGGCCTGCATGGACGACGACGCCCTCCGCCGCGGCTTCCCCGCCAACCACGTCACCTTCGAGGCCAGCACGACGCTTTTGGCCGGGGACGCGCTCCTGGCGCTCGCGTTCGAGCACGTCGCCCGAGGCTACGCCGCCGTCGGCGGTGGCGGGCTGGCAGCGACCCCGCCAAGCGCGCGCTCCGGACCATCGCTGAGGTGGGCAACGCCGTGGGCACCGAGGGGCTGGCAGCCGGCCGACCTCGCTAGCGAGGGCACGACCGTCGGGATGGCCACCCTGGAGTACATCCACGTGCACAAGATGGCATGGCTACTGGAGGCCGCGGCCGTGTACAGCACCATCATCAGCGGCGGTAACGACGAGGAGGTCAAGAGCATCCGTTGGTACGCGTGCGCAGCGCGCTGCATCGGGCTATCCTGGGTCTCTGTCAAGACCGAGGCATATCGATCCTAGTTATATATAGACAGCTGGTGTGATAAAGATTCACGGCAGGAGTCAGGGAAGGATTGGAAACGGAATCACAGATACAAATCACGTGTACGGTTTTGTTTTCTAGAAAAACAGCCTAGTCCTATCTAGAAACAACTATATGTATATTGTTGATCGTTTTAAGGACTGCGGATTGATTCTTCAAAATATCAAGGGTTTTTTATAAAATTATGACGTACCGCGGAAACGACGTAACGCGGAAACAATCCTTACTAAACGTACCGCAGAAACGACGTAACGCGGAAACAATCCTTACTTTATAATTAGACTAGCAAATGTGCCCGTGCGTTGCTACGGATGAAGGATACTTTATTAGTGAAGATGTGTGGAAGCCATGTACGCCTTTGATTTCTCATCCAATGAGAAGCAGAACAAAAGAGAGATTCTCAGCGGATAATATGACGGGGAATGATAGTGGGTCAACGAAGGGTATGTGGTGAAGGGAACTTTGTAAGCGAAGGCGAGTGGAAGTCATGAATGTCGCCGATTCTACATCGATGAGGAGCTTGATAAAGAGAAATCGTCGATAGATGTTACGTCTAAAAAGATAACGACGATTCCACATCCATGAGAAGCATGACAAAGATATATAAAAAAAATATGCTCGGCTAAATAGCTTAACAGCTCAAAAGATTTGCTCACAGTCAAAGTTGGCAAAAAGTTCCAGGACTGCCAGATAAAAAACATATATAGTATGTCGATAATACATTCACAAACTTTGAGGGCAGTGGCATTTATTCACAATATTCTTCTCCATCCAATGGATTCCGACAATTAGGCATACTATAAGACCCGTCTAAATGGAGATTTTATGAGAGTTTTTTGGTATTAATTTTGCTGATATGGCAGAGAAGAGATAAGTGAGAGTTTATATCATTTAAGAGGAGCTAGCACGACTACCTAATTTTTAATATAGATGACTGTATAGTAAAACTGTACACTAAGATTAGTCTAATAAAACGATAATTGACCGGGAGCCAAACAAACGGCCCTACAGGATCATGACTTCTAGCATTCACCCATACAACTTCTAGCGTGCAAGGCTATTTAATATATTCGGTATGCATATATAAGTTCAATTATTCATACATACGCTCATGTATGTCACGTGGATGTAGCCATGTAGGGCATTTGCTACATGAGAATGCCATCATATAATATTAAATATAGTTTTGTAAAAAAAATACGATATATTGTACATTATATGCATCATTTTTTTTGACAGTTGAAAGAGTGATCACAAAAATCACGCCGCGCCTCCTAACTAAATATTCTAATCATATGTGTGGTTGCATGCCTGCATGCATGTGTACTTGCATCGATATGATGACTGCTTGTGCGGGCGCAGACGGCTCGGCTGCCAGAGACCGAGAAGGAGTTGGTGATGAAATCGTGTCGTGAACGAAGTGTGGCTTGATTCTCTATAATTTTGAGGGGGTTTTCGCAAAATTATGACGTACCGCTGAATCAATCCTTGCTTTATAATTAGGTAGAGATATGGGTAGAGATAGAGATATAGGTAGTGTAAATTATTTTTTGGTCAACTATTCTTGATCCGGATGACAGTTATGATGTTGAGATTGATTTTGCCCATGCTTTTCACGTAAAAGGATTTTTTTTCCACTTCAAACTGATTTTTTTCCTGTTCTTGATTCGGATTATGGGGTCCGACGGTCTCTATTTTTCACGTAAAGAATTCTTTTCTTTATGGTTGGGTGAGTTTGAAAGAAACACGACTGATAGAAAAGACGTTGACGGACTAACTACAAAATGTAACTAATAAAGATATTTTTTTCTCGTTTTTTGCTTGCTCTTACTTCTTCGAGTCCGAGTCTCATAAAGTTTAGAAACAAAACGCTCTAATACGGACTGTAATTAATAAAGATTTTTTCTCGTTTGTTGCTTGCTCTGACTTCTCCGAGTCCGAGTCTAATAAAGTTTAGAAACATAACGTTCTAACGCGGGCTCAATGCGGAAACCGATTCAAAGAAAATAAGTATCCGTTTTATTTAAAGCCAAGGACCCACATGTAGGTGTCTATAGACGTACCAAAAAGTCAATGACGTACCAAAAAGTCAATAATGTACCGCAGAAACAATCCTTACTTTATAATTAGGTAGAGATAGAGATGAGGGCAGGTCCAACGCGAGCCGGTAAAGGTGTGTGTTTTTTTGAAAAAGTCCAAATTACTCCCCTCAAGTATAGCGAAAGTCCGGATAACCCCATAAACTATGTTTTGGTTTAATTTACCCCCTAAACTATGTTATTTGGTCCAACTTACCCCTTAACACAATTTGTCTTTTTTTTCTCTATGCACAAGATGAATTTTAATTTGAGACTTTACAGAGAGGTAGTGAACATCATAATCTATATTAGAAAATATTTTATGAATTTTCATCACTACTTTCTATATAATATTATATTTTAAGGATAACTTTATTATTAAATATATTACCATATCAAAATAGTGACAAAAAATTGATGATATATTTTTTTAACATGTCTTATATTGTCTGCTATAATTTTGCAAAAGTTAAACTTTAAATTCCACTTGTGCATGGAGAAACAAAAAAGACAAATTGTGTTAAGGGGTAAATTGAACCAAATGACATAGTTTAGGGGGTAAACTGAACCAGGAATTACTTTGGGGCGTTTTCTAAACTTTGGCTATACTTAGGGGAGTTATTTGGACTTTTTTCCTTTTCTTTGATACTTCTGGTAAAGGTGTTAGGATGCACCGCAGGACCGATGGGATGGCCTCGCCTTCGCCAAATCAAGCGGAGGTAGCCGGTCGCCACCACGGTGGCACGGGCCCGCGGCCCAACTGCCCCGCTCCGCCGCCACCGCCACTCAAGAGCCCACCGTCGTCATGGTCTCTTCTTTGTTATAGGAATCGACGTAGCCACCACCGGCTAAAGGAAACCGCCCTTCATTCGTTTTCTTCCTCGCCGCTGGAGCCCTCTCCACTCGGCTGCCGCAACAGCCCTCCGCCGCCACCGCTGGAGCCCTCCGCGGTGGCCGTCCTCCTCCGGACCGTTCCTGACGAAGAAGCGGACGTGCACGTGCGTCGTCGGGTCGGCAAGGCGGAGGGCGCGGACGGGGGACTGCCAAGTCTTGGACGGCGCCAGGGAGACGACCTTGGACGGTGCCGGGACGCGCCCGGTGAGAGCGTGCGGTGGAGGCGGGATCCAGAGACACGGCGGCCACGAGGGGGAGCGGGAGGAGGCGCGGAGGAGCATTAGGAGGCACGGGTTGGGCTCCGGACTGCTATGGGGAGGGGACGGGCGGGAGCGGCGGAGGGGGCGACGGTGTAGAGGGAAGGAGACGGGTGGCACAGGGAATTGGATGGGGCGGGGCCACAGGGGAGATGAGAGACAGGGGGTAAGGATGGAGAAAAAAAGAAAAAAATCCAACATGTGGACTCCATCAGCGGGTAGTTGGTATATGGGATGGGATATAGAATACGGCGGGTGCTGAAGAAATTGATATAGAGTAAAGAATCTCGATGACCATGATACAACATTCTGTTTAGAGGATGGAAATAGAAGACCACGAGTGCGGATAGCCTTAGCCTCGGTATATATAAAAGCAAAGACACGTAGATTCAGTTTAGTTGGAACCACCAAAATTACAACGCAATTTGTTCCTTTATCATGTGCCTGGTCCCATCATTTCCTGCGTCAGATAGGAATACCCTTTTACTGTCAAATGGAGCCACCTTTCTCCCCAACACGCACTTCGGTACTACCTCAAGCTTTTAGCAAGTGAGGGCACTGCTACCTCTTCAGGCGTCTCTAACGCCCTGCAAGGCCACTACATTGTATAACATGGAGACCGGATGCCGACGTGGACATTGTTGGCACTTCTTACGGTCCAAGTTCGAGCGAACTGGCCCAATTCGGCCGAACTCCCAAGGGCTGGGATTACTCCTGGATGGCGGTTGTGGGTCGGTTCTAGTTTGGGCGAACCGACCTGGTTCGGCCGAACAGGCCCACAACCCCCCTGTGGCCCTCCGTTGCACCGTCTTTGCTCTGGACGGCTTGGATTGACTCCGCATGGCCGGGATGTGTTTGTTTTCCCCGGATTGGTGACGTCATAGGTCCACGTGGCTTGCACCCTCACTGCTTCATCATCCTTGATGTGGCCTTCATGCATCAAGCCTCCCGACTATGCTTTGCTTCATGTAACATGCATGGCTAAGGGGGGGAGGGGAGGGAGTCCGTCGAACCAAGTCGTTCGGCCGGATCGGTCAATTCCAACCCCTATAGCACGTATTTATCGATATTATACCTGCATAGTGGATATTCACCAAAACTCATGGAACTTTATCAGAAATAAACCTAAATGTATGGAATGTCACATATAAAATCTTTTATTCCCGAGAATTGGTGGTCGAAAACATGCCGTAAGCCCGTAACGACCGCCAACAAACACTGAGGCAAAACTACAGCGTGGAGCGTTGGGCCTGCCTGAAAATAGAGCAATCATTTAGAATATGAATTCAATAGTTTAGGGTTCCTCTATCTATGGTGCTAATTAGGAAAGAGATGTGATGAGGCAGTACAGATTCCCTTCCGGGGAAAGCCCGTCGCTCTCCCCCCGAGAGCGACTCAGGTGGAACCCGCACCACCGCCGTGCCCCATCTCTTCGCTCCACCCGCACGCCCCACCGCCGCCTGAGCTGGCCGCCGTTCCGCGGCCATGAGGACGGTGGCGGCGGGGCCCTTCCCCCTACCTTTTCCCTCCGCTCTTCTCCGTTGGGGCCCTGCGGCCGGGCAGCGCCATGCCAGTGAGGCTCCCTCCAGCGGTCGCTGGCGGTCCACACGGCGTCGGCTGGCCGATGGCGGTACCGATGGACGATGGCCGTACCGGTGCACGGCCCCAGATCATGTCCCGTCACGTGGATGGCAGGCCAGCATCCCTTCGCGGTGGCCTTGGGCCTGCCGAGGCTCAGCGGGCCGCCACGGCGCGGCTGTCCTGGTGCCGGTATGCCGATCTGGGGGGTGAAAGGATCAACACTAGGCCTAGAGGGGGGGTGAATAGGCCTGTAATAATATTCTGCAAAATTTCTTCAACAAACTGTCAGATGTCGGATGATCCGACGCAGTCTCGGATCTTCCGGGGTCTGGAAGATCCGACACTGTGCAGGATCTTCCGACGGGGAGAAAAACCTACTTCGAGATTTGAGTTCTGCAGACCTTTTGATGATTCTACTTGAATACAAAGTTGACAAATGATGTAAGGAACCTTCTAAATATGATCAATATCAGAGTATACCAATATTCAAGTAGATCGGGCCAAATCAAGCGTAAATAACAACAAATGCAAAAGAGACACGAAGTGTAACACCTTAAAATTCCATCACAAATAAATTGTAGCAACATGACTAAATTTAATTTTCTAAAGGACTTAATTAAAATTTTCAAATAAATTTGAGCCTAAAAATATTTAAACATCATTAAAATAATTTTAGAGCATTAAGTGCTTGTGCATCATATTTGGTTTGCATGTCTTTTGTTTGGTTTGTGTGAAGTTTTTAAAAATCATGCAAAAAGTCCGAAACCCCT
>OAMR01000946.1:181389-192637 GCA_900205405.1 Echinochloa crus-galli | reverse complement strand
TTCTCATTTCTCCCACTTTTCTTTTTGTGTTGCACCTGCACATCTCATTCAAAGCATTATATCCAAATTTCTATCGTCATAATCACCAAAATTGATTAAGTGCCTAGATGCACTTTCAATCTCCCCCTTTTTGGTGATTGATGACAACACAAATTTGGTTTCACAAGATAGGAATAAAATTCATGAATTTCCATCCAACAATAGTTAGAGGAGCTCCCCCTAAATATGTGCATATTCAACTTAAGAAAGCCTCAAATGCTTTTGCACATATTTAAGCAAAACTCCCCTATTTAACCTTTCAACCATGTGCTCAAGTGTGATTGTAAAACCGTGATGCATATGACATACATACACACAACAATAAAGTGGAAAATAACATTTCACCAAACCATAAGCATCACATAATAAAATAATATAGTTCAACATCACACTAGCATAATAAAAGTCTTATAATTAAAAGTTCTCACTTGGCACACACCAAACATAACCCAAATTCAAGTTCTTACAAGTCCACAAACTAAAACAAGAATAAACGATAGATATCCAAATTCACAAATCCCAATTCACTCCCCCTTTGTCATCAAAGACCAAAAAGGGACATGTAAGAAACTTGTCTCGAAATTGATTAGCAACAAACAACATTACACAACTATGATCAATTTGAGACAAGGAATGATCCAAAGATCACAAGATCAAATGTTTTGAAAAACTCTCACAAAAATAAGATAAAACAATTTTTCATCTAGTCTAGGCAACAAACATTTGTGTATGCAACAAGTCAAGCCAAGTTACGAGAATCCCAGATATTTAGCTCACTCCTCAAAGAACAAAACCATTGCTCATCGAGGGGTTTGGTGAAGATATCGGCTAGTTGTTTATCGGTTCCAACAGGGCTTAGGGCGATATCTCCTTTGGCTTCATGATCTCTAAGGAAATGATGTCTAATGTCAATGTGCTTGGTTCTTGAGTGTTGAACCGGGTTGTTTGCTAGTTTAATGGCACTCTCGTTGTCACACAAAAGTGGAATCTTCTTGGACTCACAACCAAAGTCACTCAAGGTTTGCCTCATCCAAAGTAGTTGAGCACAACAAGCACCGGCTGCAACATACTCGGCCTCGGCGGTGGATAGCGCAACGGAATTTTGTTTCTTAGAGCTCCAAGACACCAAAGACCGACCAAGAAATTGGCAAGTCCCCGTTGTACTCTTCCGATCTACTTTGCAACCGGCATAATCCGAATCGGAGTAGCCAAGTAAATCAAAAGTGGAGCCTTTGGGATACCATAAGCCAAGGTTCGGAGTATGCACTAGATATCTAAAGATTCTCTTAACAGCCATTAGATGACATTCCTTTGGATTGGCTTGAAATCTTGCACACATGCACACACTAAGCATAATATCGGGCCTAGATGCACAAAGGTAAAGCAAGGAGCCAATCATGGAGCGATATACCTTTTGATCAACCAATTTACCTTCTTCATTGAGATTAAGATGACCATTCACTGGCATGGGAGTCTTGATGGGCTTAGCATTGGCCATGTCAAACTTCTTGAGCATATCACTTGTATATTTGGTTTGGCATATGAAAGTTCCATGCTTCAATTGCTTGATTTGAAATCCAAGAAAGAATTTCAATTCACCCATCAAGGACATCTCAAATCTCTTAGTCATGATCCTACTAAACTCTTCACAAAATTTGTCATTTGTAGAACCAAAAATGATATCATCAACATATATTTGACACACAAATAAATCCTTGTCTACTTTTTGAGTGAAAAGAGTAGAATCGGCTTTTCCCACCACAAAGCCATTTTTTAGAAGAAAATCCCTAAGGCATTCATACCATGCTCTAGGTGCTTGCTTAAGCCCATAGAGCGCCTTATGGAGCTTGTAGACGTAGTTGGGTGCTTATGGTCTTCAAAGCCCGGTGGTTGTTCAACATATACCAACTCGAAGAGAGGTCCATTCAAGAATGCACTTTTCACATCCATTTGATGAAGCTTGAAGTCATGATGAGCGACATAGGCTAGAAGAATACGAATGGATTCAAGCCTTGCCACCGGAGCATATGTTTCACCAAAGTCTAGACCTTCAATTTGAGTGAAGCCTAGAGCAACCAATCTAGCTTTGTTTCTTGTGACAATGCCATTTCCATCTTGTTTGTTCCGGAAAACCCACTTGGTGCCAATTACATTTTGCTTGGGTCTTGGGACCAATTCCCATACTTCATTTCTTGTGAAGTTGTTCAACTCTTCTTGCATTGCAATAACCCAATCCACATCTTTACTTCTCCTAGACTCAACTTCTTGATAGCTTGACTTGGTGGTTCCTCATCTACAAGGTCATTCACAACTTGCTCTAATTGAGAGCCGTTTGATTCATCAAATTTCACATCAATCGTGATCTCAACACAACCGGTGGTTTTGTTGAACACACGATAAGCGTGTTCGTTAGTACCATAACCAAGTAGAAACTTTGATGAACTCTTGGGTGAGGAAATGTTGATTGACGTTGAATAGGTTCATCATCATCTTCTTCAACATGAGATACATTTTGAGCATCATCACTTTGATCTCCCACTTGATCATTGCCACGATCATGATCGTCACCATGAACTTGAACTTGATCTTGAGGAGAGCTTGATGGTTCATCTTTAACCGCCTCGGCCCAAAAACTATCCGGAGTCTTGTACTCATCAAGCATGGTTCTTGCCATTTCGATTAAGGTCCGGTTCTTCCTCTCAACAATGCCATTTTGTTGAGGTGTGTATGGTGCGGAGAACTCATGCTTGATGCCTTCTTCATCAAGAAACTCTTCAACATTGGTTTTCTTGAACTCCGTTCCATTGTCACTTCTTATATGCTTGATCTTCAACTCAAACTCATTTTGAGCTCTTCTTATAAATAGGAGTGGAATGAATGCTCAAGTGTTGTGTTAGGTCGTGAGAGGCAGCTCCAAAAGAATGAGGGGGGTGAGGGGTATTTATACCAACCCCCCAAAATATGACTCTTATGTGCTCTGCGAAGGGGTATCGGATCTTCCGACACTCGGTCGGATCTTCCGGCAAGTGACAGAACAGTGTCAGAAAACCCCAGAGAAAGTTCCAGGAGCCGGATCTTCCGACACAGGGTCGGATCTTCCGGGGTGCCCCAGAACTTCTGGCCCGGAATAAGCCAAGACAGAGCCGGCCGGAACATGTTGTCGGATCTTCCGGCCAGGGGCTGGAACATCCACTCAGGACACTCGAGAGGCTGAAAAGTGGCCAAGTCATGGAAGTTCCGGGGTTACAGCCGGAACTTCGGCCCGGAATAAGCCGAGACAGAGCCGGCCGGAACATGTTGTCGGATCTTCCGGCCAGGGGCCGGAACATCCACTCAGGACACTCGAGAGGCTGAAAAGTGGCCAAGTCATGGAAGTTCCAGGGTTACAGCCGGAACTTCCGGCCCAGAAAAACTCGAGACCGAGCCGCCCGGAACTTCGTGGCCGGATCTTCCGGCCTAAGTTCCGGCCCGGCAGAAAGGCTGTGGAAGTGAGTTTTTGTGTCTCCCAAGTTGGTTTTCATCTCAAGTATAGCATTTTTGACAACTAAGATTTATCAAAGACGTCACCCTTGATAGTACGGTGGTCCTATACTCAAATTCAAACCAAAAACCAAATTTAAATCTTCAAGCAAAAAACCAATTTAAATCTTCAATCGAATCCTCCACCATCAAATAAGAATTAGGGACTTCCTTTCACATTTCTTATCTTTTCTTTTCATTTTATTCCTACACACTCATACAAAGCATTATATCCAAATTTTCATTATCATTAATCACCAAAATTGATTAAGTGCCTAGATGCACTTTCAGGGGGCGGCTTTCCCTCGCCAGTCCCGAGCCGACGTCTTCCTTCCCCTCTTCTGCGTGTCCTGGCGGGGGGCTGGGGGCGGGCGCCGGTGGCGCGTCCCGGGCTGCCGTCCAGCACGACAATAGCGGCGTGCCTGGCAGCGGCTCCAGCCCTAATGTGGTGGTGGGGGGCCGCCCCGACCCCCATGGGCCACAGCTGCTCGTCCTTCGGCTGCGTGGTGTTGAGGATGGGGAGGAGCGTTATCTTGCGGCTTCATCATGGCCGGTGGTGCCACCTCCGTTTTTCGTGTCGCCGACGAAGCCATCCCCGTAACGATGTCAAGTCCCCGCCGTTGTGTTCATGGTTTATGTCCCACTCTGTGAAGCACGGTGTCGTCCTGTCGAGAGGACTATAGGAGATTCGGGGTCATCGAGGGTCCCAAACCTTCCCGAGGTGTCGTGTTGCTGTCGGGTGCATATAGAACCTAGTGCGGAGCTTCGGCGACTGCGATGGTGATCGGTGGAGGAGCGGTACAGGTGCTCTCGGCTCATCGGACGGGGATCCTCAAGTGTAAGCTTCGATTCGGTTGTCGGGTCGGGCAACGGCGTTTGCTCTTCCCTCTTGAGGGCGTTTTCTGTAGGGTTCCGTTCGACAGCGGTTCGTGGAATCTCTCCGTGGTGAAAACCAAACATTGGCGCCATCGTGCCATTGCCTTCCTGAACTGCGTTTTTGGAGTTCTTCCTGCGCCATTGGTGGTGGAGTTTTAGGCTCCGCAGAAGGTCGGGTCAAGTCGATGTTTGTAATGGTCTCATAGCCCTTTAGTTTATTCGTCACGAGTAGTCTCTATCTATCTCTGGTGCGTGGACTAGAGGGTCCTGTTAGGGAGTATTGGATGCTTCTCTTCTAGCGGTGTGTGCTTTATTGTAAACTGGTAATCCAGTACTTCCTTTTTGCTTTATCTATAAAGCTGGCTTCGGCCTTTAGAGGAAGAAAGAAAGCACAAACATCCAAAATGGTAATCGTGTCCGGCAACTTTTTTCTACAATATAATAGTGAAAGAAAGTATGTTTCTTCTACAATATCAGATGCTAAAGGAACAAAGTTTGGATACCTCATTGCATATAATACCGTGGAGCACTAATGAAACCTAGGAATTTCATAGTTGTGAATCTTCAGGGCTTCTAAGAAATGCATACCGTCAAACATGGCAGGAAGACATCCTCAATGTGTTTCCTTCTAATGAACTGAGCCCGCATTTTAGGCGCTCCATTTCTAGTTTCCAGCAATGCACAACAGCTTTCTTGGATAATGGCCTCTTATCTAGATGCATCGGCCAGTGATGATGGTAACGTTCCAAGGGTCAAGCGTGACATGCGTATAGAACCAGATGACGGCGAGAAGCAAATTTGCTTGGTTTTGAAGGTTCCATGTGATAAAAAATTGTTATTTGCGTATATATATGTGTTTTGGCCGGATCTTCCGGCCTAAGTTCCGGCCCGGCGGAAAGGGGCATTGTAGTCTTGATGGGCTTAGCATTGGCCATGTTAAACTTCTTGAGCATATCACTTGTGTACCATGCTCTAGGTGCTTGTTTAAGCCCATAGAGCGCCTTATGGATCTTGTAGACGTAGCCGGGGTGCTTGGGGTCTTCAAATCCCGGCGGTTGCTCCACATACACTAGCTCACCAAGAGGCCCATTCAAGAATGCACTCTTCACATCCATTTGATATAACTTGAAGTTATGATGTGTGGCATAGGCTAGAAGAATACGAATGGACTCAAGTCTTGCCACCGGAGCATATGTTTCCCCAAAGTCAAGTCCTTCAATTTGTGTGAAGCCTTTTTGAGCAACCAATCTAGCTTTATTTCTTGTGACAATTCCATTTTCATATTGCTTGTTCCAGAAAACCCACTTGGTGCCAATCACATTTTGCTTGGGTCTAGGGACCAATTCCCACACTTGATTTCTTGTAAAGTTATTTAACTCTTCTTGCATTGCAATGACCCAATCCGCATCACCAAGTGCTTCTTCTACCTTGAGAGGTTCCAAAGAAGAAACAAACGAGTAACATCCACAGCTTCTTCTACCTTCAAAGGTTCCAAAGAGGAAACAAACGAGTAACATTCACAAAAATTTGCTAAACGTGAACGAGTAGTTACCCCTCTTTGGATGCTTCCAAGAATGTTATCAACGGGATGATCCCGTTGAACACTTTGATGAACTCTTGGATGTGGGAATGTTGATTGACGTTGGATGGGTCCATCACCATCTTCTTCATGAGGTATCTCAACATCTTGAGGATCTTCACCTTGAGCTCCCCCTTGATCAATGCCTTGGTCATGATCGTCACCATGATCTTGGACTTGATCTTGTGATGAGCTTGGTGGTTCAACTCTTGTTGATGGTGACGGGTCTATGTTGAACATGATTTCCGGATCTTGGTCTTGTTCTTCATCTTCATTTTGAGGCTCTTGGGGCTTCACTTCTCCTAAACTCAAGTTCTTGATAGCTTGATTTGGCGGGACTTCATCTACAAGGTCATTTATAACTTGCTCTACTTGAGAGCCGTTTGATTCATCAAATTTTACGTCTACCGTGATCTCAACACAACCGGTGGTTTTGTTGAAAACACGGTAGGCGTGTTCGTTAGTACCATAACCAAGTAGAAAGCCTTCATCAACCTTAGGTGCAAACTTTGAGCTTTTGGTTTTCTTGTTAAGAATGTAACATTTGCAACCAAAGACTCGAAAGTAGTGCACCTTTGGTTTGTTACCGGTTAGGATCTCGTATGGAGTCTTGTTCAAGTACTTTTGAAGATAGAGACGGTTAGTGGCATGGCAAGCCGTGCTAACCGCCTCGGCCCAAAAGTTATCCGGAGTCTTGTACTCATCAAGCATGGTCCGTGCCATTTCAATCAAAGTCCGGTTCTTCCTCTCAACAATGCCATTTTGTTGAGGTGTGTATGGCGCGGAAAGCTCATGCTTGATTCCCTCTTCATCAAGAAACTCTTCAACATTTGTGTTCTTGAACTCCGTCCCATTGTCACTTCTTATATGCTTGATCTTCAACTCAAACTCATTTTGAGCTCTTCTAATGAATCTCTTGATGATTGTTTGAGCTTCACTCTTGTCTTGTAAAAAGAAAACCCATGTGAAGCGAGAAAAGTCATCTACAATGACAAGCCCATACTTGTTCCCGCCAATGCTAACATAAGCAACCGGTCCAAATAAATCCATATGAAGTAACTTGAGTGGTCTTGAGCTAGTCAAAATATTCTTGGGTGGATGTGGAGCACCAACTTGCTTCCCGGCTTGACAAGCACTACATAATCTATCTTTCTCAAAAACAACATTTGTTAGTCCTAGGATGTGTTCATCCTTTTGAAGTTTGGCCAAGTTCCTCATCCCAACATGAGCTAGCCGGCGATGCCAAAGCCAACCCAAGCTAGATTTTGCCACTAAACAAGTCTTCGGTTCCACTTTACTAGTTGTGAAATCAACTAAGTAAAGCTTTCCCTTGAGTCGACCCGTAAAAGCAATAGAGGAATCCTCCCTTCTTAGGACGCTCACACCCTCATTAGTAAAGAGACAATTGTAGCCTTTTTCACAAAGTTGTGAGACCGACAACAAATTGTACCCCAAAGAATCAACAAGATAAATATTGGAAAGAGATGAGTCTTGTGAGATAGCTACATCACCTTGACCTATGACATCACCATGATTATTGTCACCAAATGTAATCTTTTCAATAGGTGTGTCATACTCTTGCAACTTGGCAAACATATTCTTCTCTCCGGTCATATGATTTGAGCAACCGCTATCAAGTAGCCATGAAGATCCACCGGAGGAATATGCCTACAAAACAAGTTTAAGCTTTGAACTTAGGTACCCAAAAGTGGTTGGGTCCTTGAGTGTTAGCTTTAGACATTTTAGGCACCCACACACTCCTCATCATCTTCCTAGTATGAGCACCTATAATGTCTCACCAAAATCAAGCCCTTCAATTTGAGTAAAGCCTTGAGCAACCAACCTAGCCTTGTTTCTTGTGACAATGCCATTTTCATCTTGTTTGTTCCGGAAAACCCGTTCTTGTCATCTTGACTAGATGCCTTTGCCTTTGGCTTAGACTCCATGGTGCTTACCACACCATGAGCCACATCCATCAACTCACCTAGGTTAGTTCCCTTGGTGAACAATGACACATCACGACCTTGTATCTTCTTTGTGCCATTCGCCTTTCCACCTCGAGTGTAACCAAGCCCATCCTTGATAGTACCATATCTACCGGCTTTATATGCCGGGTGGGTCTCGAATACACTCTTGCCCTTACCTTCGTCTTGGCCAATGGCTTTGGTCAACTTTTGGATTTGAGCATCTTTAGCCTTGACTTTCTTCTCTAGCTTAGAAATGTTAGTTGCACAAGCATCTAAATCAATTTTATAACATCTTGAGCAACCTTCACTAGTAGAGACACTTGAGTCAAGAGTTGTTTTAGAGTTGTTCATATGTCTCACCAAAATCAAGCCTTCAATTTGAGTGAAGCCTTGAGCAACCAAGCTCACTTTTAGCATTCTTTAGGTTAGTTAGAGAGTTATTTGTCAAAGACAATTCCTTTGACATCTTCTCCCGTGAGTCATTGGTATGAGATAACTCACATGCCAACTTCTCAACCTTGAGTTTCTCCTCGACTAGAGCCTCTTCTAGGACAAGGTTTCTCTCCTTCTCAAGGATGAGCAATTCTTCTTGCCTATCAAGAGACTCCTCTCTTTTCTCCAATTTCTCCAATAGCTTTTTAATTTGTTTGTAACCACTTTTACCGAACTTGTTTATCATGTTTCTCTCATGTTCGGCTTCCTCTTCATCTAAATCTTTTCCTATTTCACTAGATATTGAGGGAGTGGATGATGGAGGAACGGAAGCATTTAATACCTTGGTCCCTTGAGCCATGAGGCACATGGGAGCTTCATCATCACTCTCATCAAGGTTGTTGAAGAGTCGAGGAGTTGGTGTAGAAACTTGAATGGCAAGAGTGGCCATTCCTTCATCTTCGGAATCACTTGATGAATCCCAACCTTCACCAACATGAGCACTTCCATTCTTTTTCTTGTACTCCTTGCTCTTCGCCTTGTACTTCTTCTCTTTGTCATAGGATTTGTCTTTTGACTTCGTGTCTTCCTTGTCATTTTTCTTGTGAGGGCAATCAACAATGTAGTGGCCCTTCTCACCACACTCATAGCATCTTCTTTAAGAAACCAATTTCTTGTCACTTCGTCTCTTCATGAACCTCTTAAAGTTATTCACCATTATGGCGGTTTCATCATCGGTGCTATCATTGTCACTTGAATCTTCCTTCTTCTTGGACTTGGAAGGCTTTTCTTTTGACTCAACTTTCTTGCTTGGTACGGCCTTGAGAGCGATTGCCTTGATTTCGGTTGGTTGTGTTGACCTTGTCACATCCAAACTATTCATCTCATGATATTGCAATTTGTTGAATAGCTCCATAGGCCCCATTGTCTTGAACTTGTCACTCTCTCTAATCATTGTAGCAAGCATTGGATTCTTGGGTGCATAGGCTCTAAGTAGCTTCTTTGTTAATTTGCTCTCGCCCCAATCATTGCTTCCAAGCATTCTAATCTCGGTGACAAGAAGCTTCAACCGACCATACATCTCTTGTAGAGATTCATTCTTCTTCATGATAAAAGCCTCAAGCTCTCCTTGTAGGAGATCAACTTTGCCTTCCTTGACTTCGTCCGAACCTTCATGTGCCATTTGAAGTGTGTCCCATAGCTCCTTGGCACTATTGATTCCTCTAATCTTGTTGTACTCGTAGGAGCTTAGAGCACTCCTAAGCACGGTCACAGCTTGAGAGTTGCGAGCTTAGAGCACTTCTAAGCACGGTCACGGCTTGAGAATTGCGGAAGATGTCATATTCTTGTTCCCGACTTGGCACCGCGGTCTTGTCCACACCTATAGTCACAATAGTCCAAAGAGATGGGTGAAGACCATGCAAATAAACTTTCATGTCATCGCTCCAACGGGCATAGTCCTCTCCATTAAACTTGGGGACTTTGCCCATTGGCACCGATGAAAAAGAAAGACTATTGGGATCGAGAGATTTGTTAGAAGTTGATGTCTCATATCGATGAGACATGGAGTGAAGTCCATCAAGCACATCTCTTTCTCGAAGCTTCGCCTTGAGAATCTTTTGTGCCTTTCGTTCGGCCTTCTTTTTAATCTTCTTTCTCATCTTCTCCTTTCTTTGCTTCTTCTTTTCTTGCTCATCCAAGTTTTTATCAACATCACTAATGTTGAAGTCGTCACCACTCGAGCTTGAATCAACGGGCGTCGGATGATCTTTGTTGTGGGCGGAAGCAATCTCGGATCCATCTCCCGGACCGGCCATAGTGTTTTTCCCTTAGCGGTTAAGCCTAAACAAGGGATTAGGCTCTGATACCAATTGAAAGGATCAACACTAGGCCTAGAGGGGGGTGAATAGGCCTGTAATAATATTCTGCAAAATTTCTTTAACAAACTGTCAGATGTCGGATGATCCGACGCAGTCTCGGATCTTCCGGGGTCTGGAAGATCCGACACTGTGCAGGATCTTCCGACGGGGAGAAAAACCTACTTCGAGATTTGAGTTCTGCAGACCTTTTGATGATTCTACTTGAATACAAAGATGACAAATGATGTAAGGAACCTTCTAAATATGATCAATATCAGACCACCGTACTATCAAGGGTGACGTCTTTGATAAATCTTAGTGTTCAAAAATGCTATGCTTGAGATGAAAACCAACTTGAGAGACACAAAAACTCACTTCCACAGCCTTTCTGCCGGGCCGGAACTTAGGCCGGAAGATCCGGCCGTAGCATCGGAATTTCCATGACTTAGCTGTTTTTCAGTCTCTTGGGTGGCCTGAGTGTGTTGGCACTTCTTACGATCCAATATCAGAATTGGGGAATCCCGGTACTGGATGCAAGAAGTGTTCAGTGGTTTTCCTTATGGCTAGTAAAATTTATAAATATTCTGCAAGCGCACAGAATCACCGCTGTAGCACTTCACCTGGGAGTATCCCGAGGTATCGTAATTTATATTTCCGCAGGGAAGCTTTGGCAAGACTACTAGTGAACAGATATTCGAGACTATCAGAGAAGGGTACACGACAAGACAAGACAAGACAGGGGATAACGGTATTGGATAGGAGTGGATATACCGGACACACAGCTCAAGGGATACTCAGGTAAGGGAGAGAAGAGATAGATAGCTGGGAGGACAACGAGAAGAGATAGAGGACTCCTGGATTCTTTATCTACCTATCTCTTTTCTTTTGACTCTGTGGCTTTTTTTCAACAAAAGCTTCAAGAATCAGTGTTATACCAACTACACTCATTCTTCATTTCCTATAAAAATCACCTAAAG
>OAMR01000946.1:169703-181318 GCA_900205405.1 Echinochloa crus-galli | reverse complement strand
TGGGTCTCTCATGGGATTTTCATCTCAAGCATAGCACTTTGACAACTAGGATTTATCGAATACGTCCCCCTTGATAGTACGGTGGTCCTATACTCAATTTCAAACCGAAAACCAAATTTAAATCTTCAATCGAATCCTCCACCATACAAATAAGAATTAGGGACCTTCCTTTCACATTTCTTATCTTTTCTTTTCATTTTATTCCTGCACACTCATACAAAGCATTATATCCAAATTTTCATTATCATTAATCACCAAAATTGATTAAGTGCCTAGATGCACTTTCAGGGGGCGGCTTTCCCTCGCCAGTCCCGAGCCGACGTCTTCCTTCCCCTCTTCTGCGGTGTCCTGGCGGGGGGCTGGGGGCGGGCGCCGGTGGCGCGTCCCGGGCTGCCGTCCAGCACGACAATAGCGGCGTGCCTGGCAGCGGCTCCAGCCCTATGTGGTGGTGGGGGGCCGCCCCGACCCCCCATGGGCCACAGCTGCTCGTCCTTCGGGCTGCGTGGTGTTGAGGATGGGGAGGAGCGTTATCTTGCGGCTTCATCATGGCCGGTGGTGCCACCTCCGTTTTTCGTGTCGCCGACGAAGCCATCCCCGTAACGATGTCAAGTCCCCGCCGTTGTGTTCATGGTTTATGTCCCACTCTGTGAAGCACGGTGTCGTCCTGTCGAGAGGACTATAGGAGATTCGGGGTCATCGAGGGTCCCAAACCTTCCCGAGGTGTCGGTGTTGCTGTCGGGTGCATATAGAACCTAGTGGCGAGCTTCGGCGACTGCGATGGTGATCGGTGGAGGGAGCGGTACAGGTGCTCTCGGCTCATCGGACGGGGATCCTCAAGTGTAAGCTTCGATTCGGTTGTCGGGTCGGGCAACGGCGTTTGCTCTTCCCTCTTGAGGGCGTTTTCTGTAGGGTTCCGTTCGACAGCGGTTCGTGGAATCTCTCCGTGGTGAAAACCAAACATTGGCGCCATCGTGCCATTGCCTTCCTGAACTGCGTTGTTTGGAGTTCTTCCTGTAGCCATTGGTGGTGGAGTTTTAGGCTCCGCAGAAGGTCGGGTCAAGTCGATGTTGTAATGGTCTCATAGCCCTTTAGTTTATTCGTCACGAGTAGTCTCTATCTATCTCTGGTGCGTGGACTAGAGGGTCCTGTTAGGGATGTATTGGATGCTTCTCTTCTAGCGGTGTGTGCTTTATTGTAAACTGGTAATCCCAGTACTTCCTTTTTGCTTTATCTATAAAGCTGGCTTCGGCCTTTAGAGGAAGAAAGAAAGCACAAACATCCAAAATGGTAATCGTGTCCGGCAACTTTTTTCTACAATATAATAGTGAAAGAAAGTATGTTTCTTCTACAATATCAGATGCTAAAGGAACAAAGTTTGGATACCTCATTGCATATAATACCGTGGAGCACTAATGAAACCTAGGAATTTCATAGTTGTGAATCTTCAGGGCTTCTAAGAAATGCATACCGTCAAACATGGCAGGAAGACATCCTCAATGTGTTTCCTTCTAATGAACTGAGCCCGCATTTTAGGCGCTCCATTTCTAGTTTCCAGCAATGCACAACAGCTTTCTTGGATAATGGCCTCTTATCTAGATGCATCGGCCAGTGATGATGGTAACGTTCCAAGGGTCAAGCGTGACATGCGTATAGAACCAGATGACGGCGAGAAGCAAATTTGCTTGGTTTTGAAGGTTCCATGTGATAAAAAATTGTTTATTTGCGTATATATATGTGTTTGAAGGAAGGGTCAAACGCGACTTCACAAATGTTTACACAGATGTGGATATTAATTATAACAGCGATGGAGAAGGTGGGAGGCCTGATGGAGATGGAGGAGAACCGGACGGTACTGCATTAGTTGAGAGAGAATATTATTTCGTGTTCTCCGTTGAATACTCTAACGTGCTTGCAATTTTTCAGATGGGGGTGATTCACGCCGATATGTTTCAGCTCGGGAATACTATTGCAGTAGGAGAATTCAATCCATTTTTTTCATGCTGGCCGTCTTTTCCAACAATTCTGTGTAGATATGTATGTGAAAGTTGAGTGTAGATTGGTACTCTAAACCAGCACATCAGGCTATAACTCGTGCAGACCTCTACCAGGTGAACATTTTAACTGTACCTATATCTATCTATATATCTGTATATGTATATATCAGTATAATAATGTTTTGCATATTGGGATATAATCTTCAGTTTATTTGCCAGGGCCTCCTTGACACACTAGCCACAGGAGAGGCAGATGCTTCTAAAGCTAGTCTTCGAATTGTTCTAAGCAAGGATTTTCCCGGTAGTGATCGTGATGTTCAATCACAGTTTATGGATGCAATGACTCTGGTTACAAGGTTTGGCAAGCCGAATTATTTTGTTACAATGACGTGCAATCCGTATTGGAATGAAATAATGGTAGAGTTATTGCCTGGCAAACACCACAGGATCAGCCGGATGTTGTTGCTAGGGTGTATCATTCAAAACTTCTCGATCTCCATGATTTTTTGATCAAGAAGGGTTATTTGGGTAAGGTTGCCGCTTGGGCCCATGTAACCGAGTTTCAGAAGAGGAGCTTACCACACGAACACTTTCTATTGGTAATGGAACATGGTAGTAAATTAAATATTCCTGATGATTATGATAGATTTGTTTCAGCAGAGATACTGGACAAGAAAAAGTATCCTGAGTTGCATGGGCTTGTTTGTACACTACGGGAAACAGGGCGTTTGCAGTGCGCCTGTAGCGCACGGCAAAGCCCCAAATCCGCACGGCAAAGCCTTCGCCGTGCGCCTTTTGCCTATGCGCACGGCAAAGGCCGCACGGCATCTAACTGCACGGCAAACAAGACTTTGCCGTGCGCCATATAACGCGCGCACGGCAAAGATTGTTTGCCGTGCGCTAGGAACGGCGCACGGCAAAATAAAGCATCACGGCGCGCAACGGCGGAGGGTGACGGTAGGGGTGACGGCGGCCGGTTACGGCGGCCGTTGACGGCGCCGGCTGTGGCCTGTTTGCCGTGCGCCTGCCAGCTGGCGCACGGCAAACACCCAGCATTTGTCGTGCGCCTGCCAGCTGGCGCACGGCAAAGGCTCGGTGTTTGCCGTGCGCCAGCTGGCAGGCGCACGGCAAACTATGGCACGTTTGCCGTGCGCCGTGCATGAAGCGCACGGCAAACTTGCCATTTCCAGCAACAGGTATGGCACGTTTGCCGTGCGCTGCATGCACGGCGCACGGCAAACGTGCCATAAAATTCCTGTTTTTTTTCATTTTTCGCGTTAAAAGGACCCCCATCAATCAAATTTCACAAACAACATATATATATCATATCAGATATCACAGGCATTATATATATAGCACGATAACCATTATTACATGCATTAAAACATATATATCCACAAACAGGACATAAACAAGTTCACAATTCATTCACGAGTACATAAACAAGCTAAGTCCACAATCCATAAAGTCCACAATCCATAAACAAGTTCACTGAGAAGGAGGTGGCTGGAACGGAGGCGGTGGCGGTGGCGGTGGGGCGCCGATGACCGGAGGAAACAGCTCCTGCGGGTTTAACCCCGGTGGCGAACAAGTGTTCGAGGCCGCGCCGGTAAGCACATGATTCACGGTCCATGTGGTACGCTGAGTACGGATTGTCCATGCATGGTTGACGGTCAATGCCGCTTCCAGTTTCCACGGAAGTTTAGTGAAACCACGCAGCAAGGAAAGGATTCTTATCCAGTATATAGAAGAAGGGAAGATGGACAAAACAGTGAAGGTGAGAAATGAATGGTTGGACAATAGATGGGTGGTGCCATACAACCCAGTGCTTCTAATGAGATACAACTGTCATATCAATGTAAAAATATGTTGTAGCATCAAGTCTATTAAGTATCTATATAAATACATATATAAAGGGCATGATCGGGCGTCATACTCTGTTGAATCAAAGGACTTCTTAGGACTTGCCGTGGTGTTACATACGATACTTTCCGAGAAGCTTGTGAGGTAATGGGTTTTGTTGAGTCAGACAAGTCACTGGATGATTGCCTCCTGCCTCCGTGAGGCAGCCACATTCGGGATGCCTTGTGCTCTTAGGAGACTTTTTGCAACTATAGTTGTTTTCTGCGAGTGCGTCAATGTCCATCGGTTGTACGACAAACATTATGATTCAATGGCTAAAGATTACCGACGGTCAGACGAAAATAACACTGTTGTTGAGCAACTTGTGCTGAAAGATATCTCAAGTCACCTTCAGTCCATGGGGAAAGACATTAGAGACTATGGTCTTCCTGAGCTACATGTGTCAGGTAATGCATGACACATGCTGACTTCATTTGTATGCTGCTTGTGTATTTGTTAACAGAATAGTAAATGTATATTACAACTGTACACTACACAATTTTATTACTACACCATTATATAATTATTAATATGCATATTATTTACAGAAGAAGAATGGACAAGAGACCATTACAGGAAGCTCGAAGAACAGAACATTGGTTATGATGATGAGCACTTGAAAATTATAGATACGCTGAATGCCGAACAGATGGCAGGTTATCTACAGATAATGGAACATGTCTTGAGTAAGAAAGCACAAGTATCCTTTATGGATGGACCGGGAGGCACAGGGAAGACGTATTTGTACAAGGCCTTGCTTGCTAAGGTACGGTCTATGGATCTTATTGCTGTTACCATAGCGATATCTGGTATAGCAACATCCATCATGCCAGGTGGACGCACTGCAGACGTACAGCAGTGAAGCCCCGAAAAGACCCGCACGCGGGTGGAGGCCCCGCGGCGCCGCCAGCTCCCCCCTCCCCGTTCTCGCCCCCTTGTCGCCGCCGGAGTGGCCGTGCGGAAGCCCGTGCGGCCGCCGGGATGGCGGCGGCAAGGCTTCTCTTGATGGCCTATCCAGATCCGCGACCACCGGAGTGAGATCTGGCATAGAGCGGCGGCGCCGGCGACCGATGGATCTGCGCGGCCTGTAACTCTTCGGCTCTAGTCACTGATGGGAACGATGATGGTCGACTCGATGGCGGTATTTGTGCATCTACATCTTACGACAACATCTTCATTCATAGCCGATATCCTCTTTACAATCCCATAGACTAGTCATCTTGATTTGGATCCACGGATCTTTTACTCCGTTGATGTTTCCCATCGATTGATGGATCTTACGGACGTTGCGTGTGTGCCTATTGGTTACTTCATGGCAAAGTCATCGTGAGATAGCATGAGTTAATGGCTTATCATTGTTGGTCAAGATTGGGTAGTATGGGCTCAATCAGAGAGAAGTAGCATTGATGGGCTTCGAATTGGTGATACTTTTTTTAGTTCAGATTTCTCGACTTCACAGACAAATCCTCAGGTCTGTCCTTAGTTGGTTGGATTTGACAATAGTCTTCCTGAAGCATTGTTTGGAGCTCGATGGATTGTTCTCTACGGTGAAAATCGATGATCCGATCTTAACTGATTGATCATGGCTACGACGGATCGTGCGCGTGCGCGTGCTGTTTCCTTGTTGGAGCCGTTGTCTTTAGAGAGCCTTTATCGTAGTCCATATGCTGCTTTGTTGTTGTATGAAACTGAAGCTAAGTCGTTTGGGTAGTCTACTTTGACATAATTTTTTATGTCTTCTCTTTTATTTTCTTTTTTATGCTGTGTGCATCTTAGCTATGCAGAGGCCGGGAATGATCTTAGTATAATTGTATCCTCTCGATATAATTGGCTAAGATTAATAAAGTTTCCCTTATCAAAAAAAGGTGAATACACTTCTCATTCTCGGTTCAAGATTCCAATAAAGCTTGGTGATAGTACTTTGTGCAACTTTACCAAGCAGAGTGGTACTGCCGAGTTGCTTAGAAGGGCGGTCCTAATAATATGGGATGAGGTTGCAATGACTAAGAGACAAGCAATTGAGGCACTTGATCGGACACTGCAAGATATCATGGGATGCACATTGCCTTTTGGTGGAAAGGTGATGCTGTTTGGAGGTGACTTCCGTCAGGTTCTTCCAGTGGTGGCTCGTGGTACAAGAGCTCAGATCACCGATGCAATGCTATAGAGGTCCTATATATGGGAAAATGCCCATCGGATAGGGTTGACACAAAACATGCGAGCTCATCAGGATAGTTGGTTTGCAGAATACCTCCTTAGGATTGGCAACGGTACTGAGGAAAAAATTTAGTGATGACTATGTGCAGCTGCCTGATGATATCATGATTGAGAGCCCAGTAGATGATGGATCCATTGACCTCCTCATTGACCGTGTATTCCCGGGTCTTCATGCTAATTGTACATCGGCAGCCTACATGAGAGAGCGAGCATGCAATCCTTTCTACGAGGATGAGCATGTTAACGTTGTGAATGCTTTGATGATTGACAGGTTCCCAGGTAAAGAAAAGGTATATTTCAGTTTTGACTCTGGATGATGATTTGCGGAACAACTATCCTCTAGATTCAACCACTCCAAATGGGTTGCCTCCCCATGAGCTGAAGGTAAAAAAGAACCGCCCAGTTATTCTGCTCCGTAACCTAAATCCTCACAATGGCCTTTGCAATGGTACTCGGCTGGTGGTGAGGGGATTCCAAAATAATGCTATTGATGCCGAGATTGTTAATGGGCAGCATGCTAGAAAGAGAGTATTCATACCAAGTATACCTATGTCTCCTTCTGAAGACCTTTCCCTTACCTTTAAATTCAAGCGGAAACAGTTTGAGTTTTGCTATGACTATCAACAAGGCTCAGGGCCAGACCATACCATATGTTGGTATCTGCCTCCCTAAGCCCGTTTTTGCCCATGGACAGTTATATGTAGCCCTTTCTAGGGGCGTTTACACTACTTGGGTCCTTGCTAAAAGAAACACTAATATTGACCCTACTGGCAATGCAACCAAGAATATTGTTTACCAGGGATGTGTTGGATTTATAAAGTATGTGTCATTCATAATTTAATTATTAGAGCGCTGGAGTCAAAATATTGTTTTGTGAACCGAGTTCTCCTAATAATGAAAAAGTGTTTCATGCAGAGACAATCAGTGGAGCAGCGGATGGGCCTGTATATTGTCCAACCATCTATAGTATAGATAGATATAGATATATAAAGTGAATTTTATTCACCTGTATCTGTCCTGAAGATAAAGAGGTTGTAGCAACTCACATTAATGCATTGCATAGAATGAAGAGAGTGGAATTGCTAATTGTTGAGTAATAGTACATATTGAAATTTTGAGGTCTAAAATTTCTATGGGTCAAATGGTGTAAATTTTATTGGTCAGGCTTCTAGAGTTGTTGCTATGTGGTGTTGCATGAGGAGAGTAATTTCAGATCAACATCTCTTTATTTTTTGAAGATGTGCATGCAAGATGATCGAGATTAGTAAATTGATGGGTTTACTATTCTGTTTTTTAAGTTCCTAAAACTTGTTCAGTTTTTAATTTAGCCTCTTTCCCAGCTGGCATAATGGGTTTAGAATTTGTAGCTCAACTTTTCAGTCTCTGTTCAGGGATGGGTTCATTTTCAGAGATAGGGATCAGTTTCAATCTTTTGCTTTCAGTTGTAGACAGGGATAGGAAATTCAGCTGCACACTTTCAGAAGTCTTGACAATATATAATTTGTTGATCAAATTTCCTACTTCCTTTACGTTTCAAAATATCTTTTTTCTCACTTGCATTTACTTTCAAATTTGCATAGTTGATATCCGTGTAGTTTTTCTGTTGAAGTGATGAAGTGGTCACGTTGTCAAATTAAGTTCTGAAATCCAGCTTCACCGTAATGGTCTAAACTTTCGTTGGCTAGCGTGCGCATTAACTGGTTGATGTTTATTCATGAAGCATTTCATCTCGGTGGTGTATATTGTTTATTAGAGGGAGGCTGTGCAGGGAAGGTGAGCCTTCTGAGGCAATATTTATTATATTTTGTTTGTGTTATCACACATATGTTAACCTTGAATGCACAAGTGTTTTTTAGCAAGTTTATTTCAGCACTCCATGGTGAAATTGTAATAAAGTTTATGACCTGTCATGCTTAATATTCATGCATATACAGAACTGTAGATAAACTCTAGATGTTGTCTTTTTTTAAAAAGAAAAATCTTGATGTCATTGGAATAAACTGAATGGGCAAGGCTTGCATATTCGCTGATGTTGAGCCAGTTTGTCGAAATAGTGAATATGATAGAAGCATAGTAGTTTTATTCATCATACCTAAATAAGTTATTTCTGCCCTGCAATGTTTCTGTGACCATATTTAGCACTAGCAGAAGTTTATCTTTAGAAAAAAAAACTCGTGATGCCATCTGAAACTAAATTTGTGGACATAAAAACTACATTGTTTAATATTTTTCATCATTTGTTTAAAAGTCAGAGTTTGTGAAAAATATAGTGAGTATGATAAAATATAGAAATTCAGAAGCTTGCCAATTTTTATCACATCATGCTTAAACAAGTTATTTCTGCATCATTTTGAAGCTTCTCTCTGATAGCAAAATAACATATCATATCTAAGATATGGGGACATCGTAATTACTAGCACATACTAATTGCCAGCAAGATTTCTCAATACTTACTTGATCATGTTCATTCTCTTCTCTCATTGGAAACTGAAAAGGTTTACTTTTGAGGACCTTGTTTTGGCTCCTGTATACATTCAGGGGGACCAACAGGTACTGAGGAAAAAAAAAGCCCCAAGTTGGGTGGAACTTGCTTCAGTAGCTACCTTGATCCTCTTCCCATATTATTAACTGCGTTAGTGCTGATCATAGACCTTTTTACAAGAAATTAATCAGCAGTTGCTTTTATTAGTTATCTCTCTGGTAACTTATTTTTGATAATCACAGGCTCCTATATCAAGCCATCAAAAGGCCCAGCGATGAGATGCACATCACCACTCCGCCATGTCCTGCACTAAAGAGGTCACGCCAAACGTTCACAAACGTTCACAACGGGGATACCATGGATTCCAGGGGTGGTATCCCTGCCAATGCTTTTCACCTATAGCTGCACAAACATGAGCCAGGGGCCATCCATTACATTTAAGTGCAACAGCTGCCAAATGCCTCAGTCATCCGGGGACCATCCATTATAGTTATTGAAGGATTTTCTGGTGACTATCAGCAGCCATATTGGAATTGTTCCTTTTTTGTTAAATTATATTTTTTTCAATCAATGATATCATGAATTGTAGATATTAGGTGGAAATTAGGATAGTGGCAATAGTTCAGAAACTACACTGTTGAACTTATTTTGTTTATGAATCCCGAAAATTCGTTTGAATTTAAATGAGAAAATGACACCTCATTAGACCTTTCCCAAGAGCATTGATCCAAGATCCCAGACATCCATAGAGATTATTAAATAAAAGGAATTCCTGATAATTGTTCATGATTGTTCTCAACTTCCTGAGTTTTAGTGTCATTAGACATATTCTGCCGATAGGCCCTGCTGATTTTCTGATGCCACCAGTAGTTGATGACCCATCTTCAGTGACAAGCCCTCCACTTTTTAACCTGAAAATAGTAAACAAAAATCAATGAAGATCACCTAATGTTGTCCACAAATTATTGGCACACCTATGTACCTATCCTCATGCATCGCATTGCATGAATTGTACATACAGTAGTAGATAGAATAAGCTGAGCTTGGAATCATGCATTGGCTGTTAGAAAGGCAGAAATTAACATTTGTACCACCAAGCAGCAGTAGATGTTGGTTCTCCATCTCTTGTTCGATTGTACCTCCATCTCTTGTTCGATTGTTCTCCATCCAATAAGCTGCATTTTCCTCCTTTCTTTTTACTTTTGAAACATGAAGAAAATGGCATTACTTGTTCAGGGTCAGATCGGTGGCATCCTGTGTGTGCAATCTGATAGTTTTGTTTATTAGGCTTTTTAAAACACGTGCCTGTGGCACGTGCATACCTACTAGTTAGATAAACTATCCACAAAACTCCAGCACTGCACACTTCATTCTTTGCTGTTGTGGACTCCTTCGTGGGCTTGCAGTACCAGCGGCGCAGGCGCAAGGGACAGGAGTCCTCATCGTCATCCAGCCGCCAGGATTAGTTGTTAGTTAGGATTGTTAGCTTAAAGTCAGGAGGTTGTTAGTTAGTGGAAAAAGTCTACTTCACCCCCAACCTATGACGGGTGGAACACATCACCCCCCAACCTATGAAAATGGATTTTTTACCCCCTGAACTTTCTAAAACCGGACAAATCACCCCCTGGAGTAGATTTGAAAAATCATAATAAATCACAGAAAAATCGGTGGTGCTCACGGTCGTCGATCGTTTCTCCAAGTATGCCCACTTCATCGCCTTGGGTCATCCCTACACCGCCGTCTCTGTCGCTCGCGTCTTCTTCGACAACATCGTCCGTCTGCATGGCATCCCGTGCTCTATTGTGAGTGACCGGGATCCGATCTTCACCAGCACTTTCTGGACGGAGCTGTTTCAGTTGGCCGGCGTTCAGCTCCGGCGGAGTACGGCGTTTCATCCACAGACGGACGGCCAATCCGAGGTGACCAATCGCATATTGGGCGTTTATCTTCGTTGCTTGGCTGGTGATCGCCCCAAGAGCTGGCTGCGGTGGCTGCCCTGGGCGGAGTACTGCTACAATACCTCCTTCCAGTCTGCCCTGAAAGCTACTCCGTTTGAGGTTGTCTATGGCCGTGCGCCGCCGACCATGGTGTCTTACGAGCCGGGGCTGTCACGGGTGCCTGCTGTGGACCGTCAGCTGACTGATCGGGATGAGTTTCTTGCTGAGATACGGGAACGCTTGCTGCATGCTCAAGATGTGATGCAGCGGCAGTATAATGCCCATCACCGGGATGTGTCGTTTGAGGTGGGGGACTGGGTCTGGTTGCGTTTGCATCAGCGTTTGGCGGCCGCCATCAAGGACAAGTCCGGCGGCAAGTTGGCTCCTCGCTTCTATGGGCCGTTTCAAGTGGACGCCAAGGTTGGGCCCGTGGCTTATCAGTTGGCGCTGCCCTCGCGCGCTAACATCCACAATGTCTTCCACGTGGTGTTTCTCAAGAAGTTCGTCGGCGTTCCACCTGCGGAAGTGTCACCGTTGCCGCCCATTCAGCATGGCCGGGCGTTGCCTGTGCCGGCCAAGGTCCTTCGTGCCCATTTGAATCGTGGGGTGTGGCAGATCATATATCAAGCCATCAAAAGGCCCAGCGATGAGATGCACATCACCACTCCGCCATGTCCTGCACTAAAGAGGTCACGCCAAACGTTCACAAACGTTCACAACGGGGATACCATGGATTCCAGGGGTGGTATCCCTGCCAATGCTTTTCACCTATAGCTGCACAAACATGAGCCAGGGGCCATCCATTACATTTAAGTGCAACAGCTGCCAAATGCCTCAGTCATCCGGGGACCATCCATTATAGTTATTGAAGGATTTTCTGGTGACTATCAGCAGCCATATTGGAATTGTTCCTTTTTTGTTAAATTATATTTTTTCAATCAATGATATCATATTGTCATAATTGTGAATATTAGGTAGAAATTAGGATGGTTGCAATAGTTTAGAAACTACACTGTTGAGCTTATTTTGTTTATGAATCCCAAAAATTTTGTTTGAATTTGAATGAGAAAATGACACTTGTTA
>OAMR01000946.1:102740-148950 GCA_900205405.1 Echinochloa crus-galli | reverse complement strand
GGCTCTCCACAAGCTTGCTCATATTTAAAATTACAGCTTTCCTTGGCTTAGACAAGAAAAGTAGCCACAGACAGTACTAACCTGTTAGTTCCGTGGTGCCAACTGCCAACCAACTTTGCCATCCTCCCTTGAGAACCCAACCTCCAGATTCAGAAGTGGCATGCATGAACACAAAAGCAGGCGGTGTAAATATATTTACTGGCTAATATAGCATATCTATAGTTCACAGTTATGTAAATTGCCGTTATCCCACTAGTAGTTGTATTTGTCACGCCTTGCAGTGCATTTACTATCATAAGTGAATAAACACTAAACTGCAATACCTTAGATCACAGAACGTAATTGATATAAATTTAGTACTATATCCATTCTATGACAAAAAGAAAACACAGGGTATTTCTAGATTTTCTTTTCTGCATTATATTCTTCCTTTTTCCTTTTTTTCCTCAAACATGAAGGAGAGCTGTGTATCTTTATATTGAGAGAAAAAGAACAGCCCAATTACAAAAGCATCATCTTACCTTGGATCAGAATGAGAGATGGGAGGTTCTGAACAGAAAGGAATCTTACATTAAAAAAAACGTACCTGACCAAAATAGATCACCCAACCACTAGACCTCGATCCTTCCTAGGTTCAGGGCCAACAACCCCTTGGTGCCCCCCCCCNNNCCCCCCCCTAAATTTACTCCTATAATTAGTCGACTCCCTAAAACACCTGCTACCTCTCAAATCGGGTCCTCCAGCTGCCACCCTATTTGCTTCGGCCCCTGTCTCCGCACACAGAACCTTCCCTGCTATTTCCCCCTGCCTCCCGCGCGTTGCCTTCGGTATCCCTTGTGATGAGGAGAATAGCCAAGGAAAACGCACAAAGTGGAGCGCGGCGCAAGCTTGTGAGGGGCCGTCGCGGCGGTATTTGGATAACAGGCACAACCAAAGACTCGGAGGTGGTCATAGGACGGCAGGACCCTATGAAGGGCGAACTGCGGTGTTACAAAACCTAAGGTCTTGGTGGGGAGTATGTTAAACAAATAGGTCGCAGTGGTGAGAGCCTCAACCCAGTAAGATGGTGGCATACCGGCTTGAAACAGGAGCGAGCGAATGATGTTGTTGATGGAACGAATCACGCGCTCGGCTTTACCGTTTTGGGCCGAAGTGTAGGGGCACGACATCCGGAGATGAGTGCCTCGGGTGAGGAAGAACGTGCGCGCGCTAGCATTGTCGAATTCACGGCCGTTGTCGCACTGGACGGCTTTGACAGAGGCGCCATACTGAGTGGTCACATAGGTAAAGAAATTAGCCAAAGTGGTGAAAGTGTCAGATTTCAGGCGCAAAGGAAATGTCCACAGATAATGCGAGCAGTCATCAATAACGACCAAATAATATTTAAATCCCGAGACACTAACCACTGGTGATGTCCAGAGATCACAATGAATAAGATCGAAATTATTCGAGGCACGCGAAGTGGACGACGGAAAGGGTGACCGAATATGGCGCCCCAACTGACACGCATGACATAGCGATGTGCTAGTTTCTTTATTACATGACGGTATGACTGTAGCTAATTTAGACAGAACTTCATGACCGGGGTGACCAAGACGGCGGTGCCAAAGCGGGGAGGAGCCAGAGACGAGGGTAGTGGCGGTGGCAGCAGGAAGGCGCAGGGGGTAGAGTGGCCCGGCACTCTCACAGCGGACGAGAACCTTCCGAGACTCCAGATCCTTCACAGAACAACCGGCGGGGTCAAACTCAACAGAACAATTGTTATCGGTAGTGAACTGGCGCACAGAAATCAGGTTCTTAATAAGGCTAGGTGAAACTAGAACATTATTAAGAGAAAAAGGCCCTGGGAGAGATGCTGTGCCAGTGGAAGTAACAGGTAAAAGGGAACCGTTACCGACAACAATAGAAGAGGGATACCGCGAGAAAAAAATATTGGAAACTGTGGAAGGATCAGGAGTCATGTGAGAGGTAGCACCTGAGTCGAAGTACCAGTCCTGCGAAGGAGGCTGATTCAAGGAGACGGTGCTGAATGCCGACGCGAGGGACTGTTGGTCCCATCCGGCCGGAGAGACGGCCGCGCCGGGCGCCCAGGAAAGCTGCGCCTGCTGTCCTTGGGCCGCCTGGTGTTGTGCCAATGCCTGCGCCTGGGCCTGGTGGATGGCGTGGGCCTGCGCCTGCTGTGCCAGCAGGGCCTGCGCCTGAGCCTGCTGAGCGAAGAGGGCCTGCTGCTGCTGTGCAGGTCCTGGTGGCAGGGGCGTCGAGGACCGAGGACCGGGCCACATCTGAATGGCACCGGCCCACGGCTGAAGGAAGGACGGCCAGGGGGCGCCGGCAGCACCGCCTGTGCTGGGCGCCGAGCCGCCCTTTCCTCCGCTGGACTGTCCGGAGCTGGGAGCCGGAGGGGCGCCTCCGGGCTTGCGGCGGCGGTCATCCTTGCAGCGGTCGTCCTTGCGGCGATCCTTAAACGGCCGAGAGGAGCCACCTGTGCTCGCGCCCCCGGGTTGGGAACCCCCAGGGCGTGAGGGCTGCTGGGTGGGGCGTGGAGCGTGCTGCGAGGCACCAGAAGAGGTGTTCTTGCTGGTGGCAGCAAGGAGGGCGGCGGGAGGAGCTGGCTGTGAGGTCGCTGTGGTCATCTCCTCCAACAGCAGCTCGTTGACGGCGTCCTTGAACCTGGGAAAAGGAAGGTCACGACGTAGAAGACGACCAACCCCTCTGTAACGTTCGTTAAGCCCTCGGATGAGATTGAGGGTTAACGTACGGTCGGTGACGGGTTCCCCAAGGTCGCCGAGTGTGGTCGCCATGCCCTTGAGTTGCCTGGAGTAGTCCGTGACGGAGAGATCCCCTTGAGCGAAGTTGCGAGACTTGATGTCCATCTGGATGACGCGAGCTTCGCGGTTGCCGAGGAACTGGTCCTCGAGGGTACGCCAGACAGTGCGAGCCGTGGCGTCACGGTCGATGGCTGTCTCGGCGAGGTCGGCAGAGATTGTGCCGGCTATCCAGGACTTGACCACAGTCCATGCGCAGCCAATCAGGGAAGGCAGGCGCAGGGAGATCGGCGAGGACGTGGGACTCCAGGGAGTACTTGCCGATGACCAGCAAGATTTGATCGCGCCAGCGATTGTAGTTGCCGGCGGGGAGATCGAGGACGACGTGGACGAGGTTCTTGATGTTCTGCACGTTGGTCGCCTGGGCGTGCAGATGAACCAGGGCGGCAGCCTCGTGTGCAAGCACGATCGGCGGCACCGCGGGGATCGTCGTGATCACCATCGTCGTCTTCCTCTTCCTTGGCGTCGCGGTTGGCGTCGGGATCTCCTTCGGCGGCGGCGGCACGTGCAGCAGCCGCCTTGGCGTGGGCGGCGCGGACGCGTGCGGCGGCGTTGTCGCGCTCTTGCGCGGCGAGGGCAGCCTCCTTCTCGGCGGCCTCAGCTTCGGCCAGAGCAGCAGCGCGCTGCGCCTGAAGGGCCTGGACGCGAGCCTCCTGCTCAGCGTCAGACAGGACGGCCTGCTTGGAAGCAGTAGCGTCGGCGGCCATGGAGGGAGGCGGTGTGCCGGGCATGGTGCCGGGCACGGCGCGGCCTAGAGGCGGCACGAGGGAACAGCGGAAGCGAGCCGGGATAGAACCCTAACTCGTGATACCATGTAAGCAATACACAATACAGGGAAATAATGGATTGATTGATAGGAGTAGAAAGGGTGTACATATATAGGCAAGGAACCCTATGGCTTATAGAAACAGAACCAATACGGGAATCCCTGTCGTCTATCCTATCAAGGGGGGCGGCGCACCAAACCAACATGGTCTGTGCGCCAGCACACCATGGGCCCAATGGGCCTATGACCATTACCCTAAACCTCTTGCTAACATGCACCACCCACAACCCTAACACACAGGCCGTCCGCCTGCCCACAGGTACACCGGCAGACGCCCTCAGCCCTCCGCGTTACCCACTGTCAAATCTCCAGTTGCTGCTTCTCCTGGCCCTCTCACGACGCCCAGGCTCCCTCTGGGAACATTAGTGATCGATTCTTCCATGAGAAGAGGAGGCATAAGGGGCAAATGGGACGCACTATACCAGGAGAGGGGCAGAGAAGGATTGGGAGGAAGACTGGCGATCTACATGGGGTGGTGTGCGAGGGGCAATGGCCACTTGTGTACACGAACAAGAGAAATTCCGTCAAAGTGGTGGTGGTACAGAGACTAAATCAATGGAAATCATGGGCCCAGATTGCTACATGACATGTTCAAAATATGGGAGGTTGAGATATAGGGGGACTGCTGTGGGAGAGAGATCTATGATGGATATTTTGTTTAGGATGGCACCTATATGAGACACTAGGGGATCATTTAGGGGGTACACTTGAAGATGCTCTAACAACTCATAGTCAATTGTATTTTCCACCAAACTGAATCTATCTGACCTGTTGCCATAAGCAATTGGACTGTTACCACTATTCTTATTTTCTGTACTCACTCGGAGAACAGCTAGTAAATCAGTACATCATTATTCTTTTTCCAATCCACAATGGCAGTACATCAAATAGTTGAGCATACACAGGTAGTGTGGTAAACTGTCTTTATAATGCTTATGAGGATCAACATTTGTCAGTACCTGAACTCTTTGTTATCCTCGAATAGATGTCTAGAATCATCCCAGGTTGAAGAAGCTGATATTTCCTACAATGTTTTGAAGAAACAAATAAATCACATCAAATGTATAGCATATCCTAACATCCATATAAATACTGTCTGGGATCTCATCAGATCCATAGATCACAGAACACTGGATTATCCATGTTGCAAGCAAAAGATATAAAATGTGGTCTCAGAGTGGATTCAGACTTGCACTCGAAATAAAAACATTTTCCAATCCTATTCATACAATGATATAAAATGTGGCCTCAGAGTGGATTCAGGCTTGCACAGAGATGATATGGTATCTCAATTATCAATGAACAGTCTATTTTTCCCCCAACACATAGGAGAGTTGTGTATCATTGTATGAATAGGAGAAGAAAGAGTCCCATATAGACACACGCGCGCGCTTAGAGAAAATATAACCTAATTGCCCTTAAACCTAATAAGAAGCAACCCGGCCACTAACAACAGGGTTTAACCCACACCCCTGGCAGTGAGCAGTGTGTCTATTGAAGAGTCTATTGATATTGATAAATGAATTAATGATTCAATATGTTCAGAACAAATAAACTTAAAAAAGCTGTGTAGACATAAAATGTGAACCTAATAGAGCAGAAAACAGCTTTTCCTGGCTCAGGCTAAAGTCCAGAACTTAAGAAAGGTATTAGATTAGCATTGTTACTGAGGAAAATACAAACAGCCGAGTAGCTAACGCAAAATCAGTTATACCGCCAAGGAGCTCATGGTGTAGTGGCAAAGGCCACTAGCTAGAAGGCTCCCACCCAGGGTTCAAATCCTGGGTGAGGCACATTAAACTTCAGGGGTCTCCCTTGAAGTATTTCATTCAAAAAAAAAAATCAGTTATACCGCCAAGGAGCTCATGGTGTAGTGGCAAAGGCCACTAGCTAGAAGGCTCCCACCCAGGGTTCAAATCCTGGGTGAGGCACATTAAACTTCAGGGGTCTCCCTTGAAGTATTTCATTCAAAAAAAAAAAATCAGTTATACCAAATAAGAAAGCCACTCAAATGAGACTACAAGAAAGAAGCACGCAAATGATTTTGAATATTTAAAGCGCCTCAAGTTTGTTCTAAGCTTAACAAATTTTTTGTTGAGCAACCTTTACACTAGCAGGACTAGGTACTTTGGGTGACGAAACCACAATGCCCATACTAATTACCACTTGCACATTAACGCTACATGCAACAAGTAAACTGCACTTATAAATTAAGTTGGCAATCCATAAGAAAAGCTTCATAGGATGCTATGATAGACCCAGGAATGCGAGTCCAACACTACATTGTTTTGTCATGGCAACCTTCCTTGCCCAGTATAGCAGGACCATACGAACGTAAGCAACAGCAAGGAAAATAATGCAACATGCTTACAACTGCAATAGTGCAATACCTTGATTGAATACAGAAGATCTAAAAAGTTTTCACCCAATCGCTGGCGCTTCTTAGCATCCTTCTGCTCCTTTTCCCTGAGCCTTTCAATCTGATCATCATAAATAAGCTGCAACCAATTGTGCAAAGTAAATCAACTATCTGATGAATGTAACAGATTGATAACATGTTCAGACCTTAATCAAATTTCCAATCAATATGACACCTTTATGTTGATGGTTGATATTTCTTTAAGAACATTATCCTCCAGAATAGCAGTTTGGAATTCCTTTAATGTCCATGAGGTTGTCATAGGAATCTGGAAGAATTAAGAGGGTTGCAAATCATAAATATCTTATGTATGATCATGATTGTATACAAAAGAAGGCACCTTTCCAGAATACACCGCTTCTTTGATTTCGTCCATGTCATCTTGATACTGTAAAATAAAAAATAGCAGGAAACCATAAGTGCACATAAACAAATATAAAGATAATTTTAAGAATGGACACAGTAACAGACTTGGCATGCTCATTATGTGAATTAAGATAAATTTGAAATTGAAGCATGCAGGTTTACTTAACTTTATATATACTACAAACAACTTGGATTCGTCATATTTTCACTGAAGGTGACACCAGATCCCCCAGTCACCAACCAATTTCCCTACTTCAAGTTTTCAAATAAGCCTTGGTTACTGCTAGATTCCTCAGTAAAGAGGGCGCTGACTATCAATCAAGGCAAGCCTATCTTAAATCACTTCCATTTTATCTCTTCCTCCCTATCCGCTGCCTGTGGGGCAACATGGCCATTGACACCTTGATCCATGTGGGATTGACTAGTTTGGTGGTTAGGATCTTATGGGTAAGATAAGATTAGCTAGTTGATTATATTAACTGCTACAGGTTGTTAGGAGTCAGAGTGCTCTATATGTTGGAGCATCGGGTATGTATCTGAAGCAAGAATCAATCATATAGTTCCTCTCGTCTATGTTCTAATCTCTCATGGTCTCACCCCTAGCAGCCAACATTACCCGCCCATCCACACCGTCATGAACTTGGGACAAAAGACGGCGCAGCCTTTTTGCCTCTTTGCATTTACATCAATCAACACTAAGGTAGTAAGGTGACTCGTCTCCTGGATAAGCCCAAGTATAACACCAGCTACACAGCATAATTCTTCTTTGAACACTAATTCAGATTGTGAAAACCCCATTGCAAATGTTGAATCTGCATGCACAAAGGCAAACAATATAATATACATGCAAATTTGACTATAGCAATTAGACGGTACCACAGATATTCTGACAACTCTATAATGTAGTTACACAATACCAACTGTACCTATTAAGTGTTTCCTGGATAGGCAGAAGAGATCAAATAGCAAGTGTTTATTACAAGAAAACTTTGCTTTACCGTTACTAATACTAAAGCTTAGTGCATCCCAGCATAACATAAGTAGAATGAAGTTATATGCCTGTAGCCCTGTATTGACATCCTTTTTATCCATGTGAATAGGAGTCCTATAATAGTGATTAGGGACAGTGCACAGATTTCCAATCATTAACAAATATTCGGTTTCGGTTCCTTACTTTCCTACAAACTTTTCGGTGTAGCAAAAGTTCACAAGTCTATGATGATTGGCAACGTATCAGGTGAAAACCAACCCCTCCGTGCAAACTTTGGAAACCACAATCTGGTCCACATGATGGTGATCCAATGGGCCTCCCACCTCCCACAGCAGTTGCTTCGGCGCATCATTGCCTCTCTACAGCAGGAGTTTGCTATGAAGGATTTGGGTCAGCTCCACCACTTCTTGGGGGTCACTGTGGAGACCCGTTCTTCTGGCATCTTTCTTCACCAGAGACAGTATGCTCTTGATATCCTGGAGCGGGCTGGCATGTCAGATTGCAAGCCCTGTTCTACTCCTGTACTCCTGTTGATACTCAGTCAAAGCTGTCTGCTGATGCGGGTACTCCAGTCGCTGATCCTACTGCTTTCCGGAGCATTGCGGGAGCCTTGCAGTACCTCACCTTCACCAGGCCGGACCTTGCATATGCTGTTCAGCAGGTTTGCCTCCACATGCATGATCCCCGGGAGTCTCACCTTACTGCCATGAAGCGCCTTCTTCGGTATGTCCGTGTGGGATGGTTCTCCACCGGTCTCCTGCTGCTGAGTTGGTTGTCTACACCGACGCTGACTGGGCTGGATGCCCTGACACTCGCCGCTCTACCTCAGGGTATGCCGTCTTCTTAGGCGGCAACCTTGTCTCCTGGTCATCCAAGCGGCAACCGGTCGTCTCCCGCTCCAGTGCTGAGGCGGAGTACCGGGCTGTCGCTAACGGCGTGGCTGAGGCGTTTTGAGGCTCTGGCTTGAGAGAAAAACCCTTTCAGAATACTTGTCTCCTGCGACAACGTCAGCGCCGTGTACCTCTCCACCAACCCAGTTCAGCATCAGCGGACGAAGCATGTCGAGATCGACTTACACTTCGTTCGCGACCTGGTTGCCATTGGCGATGTTCGGGTCCTCCATGTACCGACCACCTCCCAGTTTGCTGACATCTTCATGAAGGGCTTGCCCTCCTCGACGTTCTCGGAGTTTCGCTCCAGCCTCAACATAGCGGGTGGCTAGTTGTGGCTGCGGGGGAGCTCTGTTGTTTCTTTGTTGTCCAGTCTCGAACACCGCTGCGCCGGTTGTTCAGACTGCGGGGGAGTGTGTTGCCTTTCTTTGTTGTCTTTGTTGTCCAGTCTTGACCACCGCTGCGCCGGTAGTTCAGACTGCGGGGGAGTGTTAGAGTATGTTGTATAAAGCCCATAGGGCCCATGTATACTAGGCCCATTGAGGCCCATGTACATCACCATATAACCCACCCTTCTAGGGTTGGAGGAATACACAGCAATTATTCCTCTCTAGCAATTTACTTGGCCAACATTGAGTAAAGGATTATAAATACCTCAATTACGATTTATGAAGCGCTCGAAATTTTATGAAATAAAATAGTACATGTAAAGAAACCATACCTCCAAATCTTCAGTGTATGTGCCATCTGTGTAAGCAGCAGTGGTTACAGATGAATTTTCTTTATTGCATCTGCAATGTTCAACAAATACAGAATATTAGAAGGCATTTGTTACAGTGTCAGGTAGCATAAGTAACAAGATGGAAATGGTAAGTATTTGTGAAAACCTTCTGGTCCCGGAGTCTGTTGCGACTAATGGAACTTTTGTGCTTGTTGTAACAGAAACAACAGCAGTACTTGTACCACCATTTTGCATGCCAACAATTGAAGAACTGAAAGTGTTGTCCCCATTGTGTGATGGGCCAGCACCAGGAGGCACAGAGTTTGCCGATGCATCATGCGAGCTGGAAGCAATTGTACCAGCTGCAGATGAAGTCTGATTAGCTGGCACAGTAGAAGGTTTGGAGGCTGCAGATCCAACAAGAGCACCAGCAGTTGTGCCTGTTTGTTGATTAGGTTTTTTATTTGATGTCTTTTCTGCCAACTCCCTTGCAACCTGAAAGAAAAAATAATAATTTGTTGCAATAATATAATTGTCAATTAACAAATATAGGTGTAAAATAAGGGAAGAATTACCTTTAACTCATCAGGAATACTCCATTCTGATTGCCTTGTCTTTTTGTTGAAATAGAACCTTCAATGATTGAACAGTCAGGATATGGAATCAAATTGGAGGAATCATTGACAATAACAAAATCATAGTGTCAATTGATTCCGTTGTGAACTTACTTTTGTCCTTCTTTTGTAGTAAATTCTTTCCATTCAGTTGAGGCATCAGCTCTCTGTTAATAAATTACCAAAACCATAGAAGAGCGTTACATCAATTGCCCTCAGGAGCATAAGGAAATAAGAACATTTTCTTGGTCCCTTTTAAGTGCTCCTCGACCAAATTCAAACAATATAAAGAGATAGAATGTACGGATAAGGCAAAAGAGCAAGAAATGTGTACAAAATTCTTTACAGGAGTACGACAGCGCTTATTACAGGGAAGCACAGCCAGGTAGGAATTGTTCTATTATGGTTAGCAATTGCTTGGAATATTTAACTTCAATGGTGAAAATGGTATAAAATGCAGGCACAAGATGCAGAAAATAAATAGGACCAGCTAAACAGATGAAAATAATATGGTTAAGCTGCATTGGCCATAAGCATGTGGTACAACTAACCTCCAAAGGTGTCATCAACTCAACTGGTTTCGCCCAACTTGATTGCCTTGTCTTTTTATTATAGTAGTACCGACAAAATGGATGACAGAGAAAACAAGCGAAATATGAAATACTCCAATTACAGGAGCACCATGAAGTTGAAGTTAATAACAGAAAGAATTTTAGTAAGTACTAACTTTTTCCCCTCAGCCGCATTGTGTTCTTGCCATTCTGAGGAGCTAGGCTCAGACGATTTGACCTTATCATTTGCAAACTCATTTAGTCCAGGGTAAATGATATCAAATTCTGTACAGTAGAAAAAAACAAGAAGGGGGTACTTACTGAAGGCAAAGTTGCTGGAGCTGACACCGGCTGGTGCCCAGGCTGCACAAGAGGAGTCACATGAGGTACACTCTGTCCCAGAGCTGTACCCCAGGGTTGCACTAAAGGAGTCGATGTTGGTTGATACTGCGATATAGAGCTTAAAAGTTAGTAGCTTACCAATAGCAAAGACTACTAACAGATACAGCAAAGAAAAATAGTCAATAGCAAAGACTACAAACAGATACAGAAGTGACTAATAGGACTAACTGTATAGGATGGGAGCTGCATAGGGACACCCATGGTGGGGCCCCCAGGATACATAGCTTGTTGCTGTGGCTGCATAGGTGCTGATGATATTGGTCTAGTTGGCTGATATGCCATAGGAAATCCTTGTGATGCAGGTGGAACTTGACTTGAGTGGTGTAAATGTTGCCCAGGGTGTGGAAAATGTGGCATCTGCCCTGACATGCCAATGTTAGCTCCTGGCGTAGGCTGACCGACATGCTGAAACTGCTGCGCCACTGGTGGCATGAACTGAGAAGGCTGTTGCGAAGGAAACGCTGCCCTACACTGAAATTGGAGCATGAAGAGCAATATTAGAAACATAACCTGCAACACCAGAGGTGACATATGCGAAAAGAAGCAAAAACTACGAGGTTACAGTTTACCTGCATAGGCATTGGTGGTCCAAGATTTTGTGGCATTGCGTTAGAACCCATCATGGGAGGCATGGGAGTCTGCTTGTAAGACAATAAGAAGATTACCAACTCTGTAAGCTACAGGCAACAAAATAAAATTTACACCGTGTAACAGCAGTTACCTGTGGCGGGCCAGAAGGCTGCGAGTTACTGGCCATCAAACCACATCAAAACACCAAAACAAAAGGTAAGAAGAGCGCCTCCAGAGATGAACTGCAAATGTCCAAGGAATGGAAAAACGATTGGTTAGAACATAACACGTGGCGAACAAATAAGCTATCGAATTAGAAGCTAAGAACTGCAACAGCTGACATAAAACCCGTCCTTGCCACGTGCTCGCAATCTACAAATACGACAAGTCCGTGCATGGGACATGAAACTCGAGGTCTTTGGCGCCTTGATTACATCCCCTGACTCTCCCGCAAAAAAAGGGTAACGACCTTCCTTCTTGGGAATTCGACCCCCTTTTCCTTTTGTCGGCAAGTGAATTATGGGCATTGGATCAGGCACACTCCAACACCCAGTTGCCGTTATTGCTAGTACAGACAGGATAACTAAAACCGAAAGATCTTCCCGCCGCGTGCTCTCAATCCACACGAACCTATGACAAGAAATTCGGGTCCGACTCTTCTGCCCTAAAACATCCAGCTTCTCCCCGCTCAGAATCGTTCCATTTCATTGCAACAACACCTTAAGAGTCGGATTATGATTGAGACAGATCCAGATTAGGTACAGGGGGGCAGGAATTCTAGGTTTGAATCCCTTTCCCCCTCCATCCATCCGTCAAAGAAAACAAACAAAAGGTCGATCCACATCTTTCTACCCCCAGTCTCCCACCGGAACCTAGAGCTAGAAACCATAGCGGCCAGAGAGTTCTACCCTAGCGCCCAGAGAGTTCTACCCTAGCGGCCGCAACGGGCAAGCATGCGGGCGAGCGAATCAACATTCTAGAACCGTGCATCGGCGCGGCGCAGCGCGGCAAGGAGAGGAGATGGTACGGAGCGGAGGGGCACTTACCAGAGCGGAGCGAGGCAGGGCGGCGGCGGCGAGGTCGGGAGTGCCCGACCCCGGTGGGATTTAGGGCAGGGCGTTGCGGTCGGGGAGGCAACGGGTAGAGCGTTATTTGGGACTGCTCGAGGAGGGCGGCGGCGGAGCCTGCCGCTCTGCCCGTTGGGGGTTAAAGAAAGACGCTGCAGCCTCTTGCTAATTCCTGCCGCCTACCGTTGGGAATTGTATTTTGGCAAGGAGGTGGCCAGGTCCAGGTGGGCTTGAGCGACGGAGGGGAGGGAGGCCTGGGCTGCAGCCTGCAGGGGTTTGTGGCCGCTTCGAGGTTTCGATCAGGCCTGCGGACCCTGGCTTTTCGGTCTATTGGACTAATTGCCCCTCGCTCGCTCCTCAGTGCTCCAACGAATAAGAAAAGGAGTCCGAATGTTTTTCAAAAAAGAAAATGAGTCGGAATTGGGGATTGTTGGGGTTTCCGGCCTAATTTTGATGGGTCCAGAAAAACTTACCTGCTGCCATGAGCGTTGTGCTTCTTCTCAAGGCGATCCTTCCAGGCACCGCCTAGGATTTAGAGCGCAGGTGGCTAGCAAGAATGGTTGACCACGATTGTAGGTGAAGCAGTGAGTCTCTAAGAGCAACTCCAGCCGGCTGATCAAAGAAGCCCATGTCCATCCTTTTAGTCACTCTAAACCAAAAATCATCCTTCAATGGATGACTATCTAAATGATTAAAATTAGTAGGCCACCCCCTCTCTCTCATGTCCTCTCGGCATATCCGCCGCCAACCCCCCCCCCCCCGCGCGCCTGCACATCTCCCCGCGCCGCCGCCCTCGCCTCGTCCCTCGCGCTGCCGCCCTCGTCTAGCAGCAGGGCGAGGCGCCGGCTGTGCTCCCGCGGAAGGCGCGGCTACCGCCGCCCGCTCGCCACCGGCCCACGCCGGTTGTGCTCCCGCGGAAGGCGCGGCTACCGCCGCCCGCTCGCCACCGGCCCACGCCGGTTGTGCTCCCGCGGAAGGCGCGGCTACCGCCGCCCGCTCGCCACCGGCCCACGCCGGTTGTGCTCCCGCGGAAGGCGCGGCTACCGCCGCCCGCTCGCCACCGGCCCACGCCGGTTGTGCTCCCGCGGAAGGCGCGGCTACCGCCACCCGCTCGCCACCGGCCCGCGTCGACGCCCTCCGGTGCATCGTCGAGCGCCCCGCGAGCTGCGCCATGGCTGCAGTGGAGCCAAGAAGAGGTCCAAGAAGAGGGCTGGCAGCGAGGGAGCGCGTCTCGGGACGGAGGGAAGACGGGAGAGAGAGACGGGCCCACCGATCAGATGGATAGAGGCCCTAATTAGTCTGTTGGGCTGGAGCACACATCTCTTTTGGGCCTCTAAATTTTTAAAACTGGCCCTCAAACTGAAATATATAGCCCTATTTTTAATCACCCCACTGGAGTTGCTCTAAAGGGCAAGATAGAGATATTGATGGTTATAGAGATATTGATGGCTAGAGTGAGGAGCAATGTGTGTGGTGGTGGAAGCCAGTGGTAACGAGATAGTGCGGCAAGGCGTACGGCGAGGCTTGACACTTGTTGATGCCAGAGCGAATGTCTATTAATGCAATTAAAGTTCTTCGGATATCGTTAGCATATTATACTCACACCCCCTAGTGCTAGATCGGCTTCGTCACGATTTACAGCACCAAAGGCCGTCATTCTTGGATTTCTAGAAAAACGTTTTATTACTTTAATTAAACACGTTTACATTATTTACATGGCCTAACACAATACATTCATGGACTTCTTTTTAAAATAAATCGTTTTACCACTCCCGATAAGACATGATTAGTAGCAGCAAATAGCCATTAGATGTTTAGGGTAGAAATAAGTAAAGAGGGATGCCGCAATAGCCGTTCATGTCTATCATATGTGCGGAAGCATATGTTTATCAATATCTCCATGTCACACTAACTTTTTTTGTTTGCCCTCCATTTATTTGTCCTGCTTGCATGCCCACTGCATATACTACCTGGTGTGTTCTAGACTTTTATTTGTTCTCTCTTTTTTATCACTGTTATCCCTTCACTCAAATGTTGTACATGATGATACAGAGCCGGAGTGCGTAGGCTAGGAGCTGACAAAAGTCGAGTGGATGGAAAGATTAAAAATGTGATATGCAAGATTGAGGTGCATATACATCTTCGTGTTCAAACTAATTCAATAAAACCATATCAAACTATTATGTCAGGCTCGGCGATACTTCTTTGAAAATTGGAAGCATGCTCTCGACTAAAATAAACAAAACCCCCCAACAATATCTATACACTTGGCAAATTGTTGTTGGGAGAAAAGAGTAGCTCAATTTTTAGAAGGCAACAACAAACGAAGAATTTAGATCTAGCAACCATCTGCAATGGTTGATCTCAAAAGTCCTTCCTGTCCTTCTCAGTCATATTGTTAGCTAGATCACTATAGCACAATATATATTGGTCAATGACTAGGGACACGATACATCCTACGATAAATCATTTATATGCACGAGGAATATGAATAGCTGTGTAAACAATATTATGACAGTACACACAAAAAATCATATGTACTTGAGATATATTAAGGATATATTCGTGCCAATTATAAGGATATATTCGTGCCAATTATGACATGATCGGTTAACATATTCATTTAAATCATCTACATTATCATTTTAATTATCTTTTTGATAGATATCTATATGGACCGCGTATGCACCGGAGCGGAGCGCCAGATGGGGTAGAGCAATTCACGCGGGAAAAAAGTAGATGGATGCGCTATGATGATATCATCTCATTTACTTGGTTCCATTTTTTTAAGTGGTGATAACTTTCTCATGAGGCGTTCGTTTTTTAATCCGTTTTCACTGTTACGTTCTTCGTGATTTTATCTACAAAATAAGACACACTTTCTATAGGTTTTAAAGTAATTTTATTTTTATTGTCAACTTATATATAGCGGTAGTAGCAACTTATGTACATGTGTTGTATCAATTTGTATAGACTGTATATGCCATCTATGTACATCAACTTGTGTTAGAGATTATGTATCAACTTATGTATAGCCCTACTAGTAACTTATGTAAACACGATATATATGTTTAGGTGGTTAGATTTTTTATGGTGAAACATGTGTTATTTTCTATGGCGAAACGTAGTGTGCCAACTTCTCTCTGTTAATATGTTCTATTTTATAAGATTTATAGTACATGTGTTGGTATGCATTATATCCAGATGACAACCTATGTGCTATAAATAAATCAACTCGATTAGGTTTGAACTAACAACATATATGATGTGTACTAGTCTGCCTAGCAACCTACTCAGTTGGCAATCTATGTACTATAAATAAATCAATAAATCAACTTGAGTAGATTTGAACTATCAACCTATATGATGTGAGCGTGTCTGTCTAACAACCTACTCAAATGATGTTCATGTGAACATATTTGCTGTGCTAATTTGTAACCTATGTGCTTTTAACGAATCAATTTGAGGAGGTTTAAATTATCAATTTGTTTATTACCATTTTGTGTGCTGTTTGAGCAACTTATTTTGAGTAAGTTTGAACCGTCAATTTGTGTGACTTTCAGCTGCCAAATTTTGTGAGTTTCGCGCGCCTCAATTTTATGCCAGCTGCCAATTTATTAAATTAGTGTATCAACTTATTTTTTTTACTTTTAGTTTACTCCTGATATATTATATTTACTCAATCTAGTTGTCTGTCGGTCTAATGGTCAAACAATTTTGAATGTCAGTCTAACAGGTCAAACAACTTCGAACGAGAGTGATATAGAAGACGGGATCGAAGTCCTATCCTGAACTTATTTCGGCTTGACATTCACCATAACAGAAGTTGCAAGGATGATGCCTTTCGATAATGTATTTGATACTCAACTTATTTTTTAAATAATATTTGAGAATGATGATATATATGAATGGCTGATATTCTCAACAAACTTATGTTAACAGTCATTATGTGAATTTCGCCATGCAACTTGTTAATATACTTTTATGGTTGGCATTAATTTTTTTGAGTTAAACTAATAGTACTATCAATATATATGCAACGTAATATCAACTTATACAGAGACTAAGTATTAACTTACGTAGAGACTATAAAATTTATCCACTTATATAACGATGAAAATATCATTTATTGTACTTATTTAAGAACATATTGGTTTAAACGAAATAAAAATCAACAAATTAGAAATATATAATCAGTTTTGTAAGACGAAGTGTACAGTAAGCGAGTCAAATAATAGCAGTGGCCTGCAGTTTTACAAGCCCAACAATACATATGCATACGTAAAAAAGCCAACTAATTAGAAGATGTTTCTACCGTCTCTATGGTGCACCTGGGCCAAGACAAATAAAAGCAAATCCAGCCCAAGTCCCTAGCTACGTGGAGGACAGCCCACCCTCGTGGGACGAATGAGTTTAGCACGCGCGTGACGCGCGGGCATTGCAACTATATTTTATACATGTGAGTGCGCACATGTGCCTTTACTAGTAATAGCAGTGGTCTGCAGTTTTTCTAGCCTAGTAATACCTAAGCGTGTGTAAAAGAACCAACTAATTAGAAGATGCTTCTACCGTCTCTATGGCGCACCCGGTCCAAGATAAATAGAAGCAAATCTGGCCCTAACTACATGGTGAACAGCCCACCCTTGCGGGGTAGTCCTTGCGTCGTAGCATTTCTGTATCTATATAATATTTGTTATATATAACATGTATAAATACGTCTCACTAAGAATCATTAACTCTGTTTCTCTCAACATGTAAGCTATCCACGTCATATATAAACCCACTATATCAGACGCCACATCACCATCCACTAGGACTATCTATTTATGTTTTTCATCGATTTTCTATGACTAATAGCATCCGTTTATGTAATTTATTAGTCTTTACGAGTAAATGCCACAAAATTCTCGTAGTACAAATACATAGATTATCGGTCCTTTTAGAGCCATCCTCTCTCAATAAAATGAATATATTTTCATGTATAATGTCGTTTGCAAAAGAACATTGCCATGCAATCACCTCAGTGTTTCTATTTTCAAATTTCACCTTAAGATCATGTATAATATCATCTTGTAAAAAGAATATTATCATTCAATCACCTTAGTGTTTTTACTTTCTAATTTTACCTTAAAATTTGTTTAAGAAATTTCACTTAGTATGATTTGGTTGTTGTTCCATAATTTTGGTAATAAACTAAATGGAGCCACAATGGACCCATGGAGTATATGTATTAAAAAGAAAGGTTAGATTGGCATATAATAATCAGAGGGTGTTTGGATCAGGGTGACTAAAATTAGCCTCTTGCAAGAGCTAAACTTCCAAACAGGTAAGGCTAAAGAGGGACTAAAATTAGTCTTGAGGCTAAAAATTACTAGTAGGGGTGGAGGAGCTAAATGAGACTAAAATCCCCTCTTCCTCTCTCCTCATTAATACTTTTGCTCTATCTCTCCTCAATTGAATACCACTTTAGCTCTTGCTTCCAAACAGGAGGTGACTAAATTTTCTTAGCTTGACTAATTTTAGTCATGAGACTAAAGGTGATCCAAACATGGTCTTAGACTATTCACCAGTCGTCTCACCTGTCTTTTGCAATTCTTCATCAAGAGTCATATTTTTTTACAACATGGTCGCGTCCACTTTTTTTTATCTGTCCGGCCGCGTCCACCCTGGCATCATTGCACTTTGCACACATCTTCTTCGCTGCTCGCTGGCATATTTGTGCCCGAGCACAACACGGCCCCACACGTCAGCGAAGTATCGTTGGCGACGTCTCACAGCTGCGCTGCGCTGCTTCGGCTTCGGCGGCCGCACACGCATCGCTCCAGCCGGCGGCCGCTTCGTCTGCTCAGCGCCGTCGCGGGCTCCTCCCTCTTCCTCCGCCGCCTCCCCACCCCGGTGAGACGAACGACGACGAGGGGGGTCGACGGGGAAAATACCGCGAGTCACCTCGCAAAGGATCCAGAATGGCGGTGAGTGCCGTTCCCCTCCCGTCCTGGCTACTCTCCTCCCTCTACCCTGCAAGATGATCTTTCTATTTTCTCCCCCGTTTTCTGTTTGATGAACCCTGTATCCTAAATGTTGTCCACAACTGCCTTGATTTCGAGCCTTTGCACTCCAAGCTGCGGTTTTCGCGGGGAAATTGAGCTAGGGTTTTTACATTCTGGATGCGACGCTGGCATTGCGGGTGGTTCCGCTGTTAATTGGGGTATCTGAGGAATGGTGCTTCATTCGTGTCACATGATTGGCAGGAAATGGTCAATGACAGCGACGATGGAGATGACTTTGTGTGGGACAGTGACGATGATGGGGAGGCAGGGAGCTTAAACTCTGCAGGTTCGTCAGCTCTGGCCTTGAGGAACCTTCATGCTCCTGGTCCGTCCACGCTGGTGAGGCCTTGCAAATGAGGGAAAAAAATAAACGTGTGGATCCAGCTCACCAGCTATATCTACTTCTTAATTACATGTTTCTTTACCTGCTATATATGGAAGTCTTACAGTTATGATATTGATGTGTTGTTCTCTTGTGGAACTGTGAAAAGGATTCTAATGAGAAGAAAAACAGTGGGGCAGGGTCGTCCACCTTTATGCTTGATTACTTTGTGGGGATGGGTTTCTCCAAAGAGATGGTCATGAAGGCCATGGAAGATGGTACGGCTATTATAGTAACTGATTTCTTCATGTTTTTTGAATTTCAGCATTTCCCTTTGCATATTATGTTTGGTTGCTGCTTCTATTTTCAGGGGATGGTGGGGAGGACTCGATACTTGATCTGCTTTTCAAATATAAGGTATTTGCCAATGCATGTTCTTTTACTAGTTTTTCGCTGAAGCTCTTCTTTTTCGGTGGGAAGAAGATCTGTATTTTATAAGTGATTCTGTGAAATGCAGGAGATAGGATGCAACCCTTTGGTGGATGGTCACTCTTCTGGCTATGTTAAATGCAGGAGATAGGATGCAACCCTTTGGTGGATGATCACTCTTCTGGCTATGTTCCTCATACTACTGATCGCAATGACGACATTCTTGACTACTGGGATGATGATGCTGCTGCTGGTGATAACAGCAACAAGGACCTCAACCCTGATGACTCTGGTGATGAGGTATTTCCACTGTTATCCTTTGGCCCTCATTACACAATATACTTGCTGTGCATTATCAAATTTGAGTAATCATTCGTAAACAATTTTCTTTCTCCTGTTTTGTCTTAAGCTAGTTGTTTCCTATTTTCGTACCATGTACTTGAACCTGCCCATCATAGTCAAACAGGTGTTAGCTACATTGTTTTATGGGAAACAGGAACATTGTCTGTGTTTTTCCAATTCAATTTTATTTCTTTGAGTGCAGGTTATTTTCATCTTTCTTTCCACTCGATCTTTAGTTTTGTTCGCACTTATTTCATTTTTTACGTTTCTTAACTGTGTGTACCTTTCCATTGCTCTGTTCTTGATGAGCTTATCTCTAGAGTTTTCCTTTTTAACTTCTAACTCTACATATCTTTAGTAGCATGGTATGCTATAGTTTTGATTCCAAAAATGGTTCTATAATACTAGGGTATGTAGGATATGTGTGTTTAGCATGCCTTTTCCTTTATAAGTGTAAACGACTTGTTATCCAAAATATTTGTGGGCTTTATACTCGCATGCTATTCCCCTTTTGATTGAACAAGTTTTAGCTACACATAAGTACCAGCAATAGGGATGTGTTTTTCTTTTATTTGTCCTGCGGTTGGGGATTGCTTTAGGAACAATCACATTCCTATAATCCTATATGCCTGTTGGAGGTCTGATCAATACAGTTATTTGGTTCCAAGTTCCATGTTCCCCCCTCATGATCTTTGGTTAGCTGTTTTTTCTATGGTAATTGTATAGTGCAGCAGCATTCATATTTTGATCTAAAAGTGAATTAGCCTTGTAATTTTGGTGTTGAGCATGTGTGTCTTGGGGAATGCATATAGCTGAGAGTTTGTTGAATTAGACTTCACTAGGGTTCCTAATTTGTTTGCTGAACCATTACCCGGCATTTCTTCCCTATGAATTGCAATGGCAAACCAGTTTGTTTGACCAGTCCATATTTCTAATTGTCCAATATTCAGTTTTATGTGTTAGTAGTCGTAGCCTAAATATGGCAGGCAGCATTCTATTTTTAGCTCCCTATGAAGTTTCAGCATATAGTTATATTAGTCGTAGTGTAAATGTATGTGGTTTTAGCTCCGTGTCCGCCTCTCCTCTCTTAATGTTAGTGGTCTTGTAGGCCATCGTGCTATACAATTTTGCCTTCTAGTTTTAGTATATGTTTAGCAGCATCTTCTTCAGTGTCAGTTCCATTGAAGGTATGGTGCCATCTATTATGAATGAACTGTCAGCATACTTGCTAGGTGATCTCACAATGCTTCAGATCATCTCTTTTGTTTGTGATGATGGATGTGTGATGTTCATTACTACTCCTTTGTTTGGATTTTGGAAATGTTTCTGTAAATTTCAAACTTTTGTGTAATGGTGAATACAAGTGTGGTCTATATGCTTTCATGCAGGAATTTATGCAAGAGATGTCACAGAGGGACAGAAAGGTTGAGTCCTTAGTGAGCATGGGTTTTCCTGAAGGTGAAGCTAAAATGGCTATTACTAGATGTGGTATGTTTCAGCATGGAAGCTGCTGCGCTGTAGACCTTGTTTCATGTTCATGCAACTAACTTATTCTGTATATGTGCTTTAATACTAATCAGGGCAGGATGCTGCTATATTTGTTTTAATTGATTCAATCTACGCTTCAAAGGCTGGAGCTGAGAGTTATGCAAACAATGAGGTACATTGTGGTTAAACTGTTCATCTGATTCAATGAACTGTTTTTTTAACCTAATGGATTGACACTAAAACTTTCTTTATAACCTGCAGGAAACAGGTTCAAGTTGTTGTAGTTCCTCTGGAAGAAGAAAGCGGGCTAAGTTCATGGAAGAGAAAAAGAGAAAGGGGAAGCAATTTAGGTCTGGGGCACAAGGAAGTGGAAGGCCCATAGATGGTCGCCATGATGAGTTGATTCCTCTCCCTAACCCAATGGTTGGATTTAACTTGCCTGGTGGCAGGGTAAGGTCAGTGGACAGATGGCTTCCCAAACTAGCTATTGGACCACCTTTTTTCTACTATGAAAACGTAGCCCTTGCACCAAAAGGTGTCTGGGCAACCATCTCAAGTTTCTTGTATGATATCCAACCTGAGTTTGTGGATTCAAAGTTCTTTTGCGCTTCTGCAAGGAAAAGAGGTTACATACATAACCTGCCAATTGAGAACAGGTGGCCTCTCATTCCCTTACCCCCGATGACAATACATGACGCCTTTCCCCATACCAAGCAATGGTGGCCCTCATGGGACACAAGGAAACAATTTAACTGCCTCCAGACGTGTGTATCTAGCTCAAAGCTGACAAAACGGATTCATTCAGCTCTTGCAAACAATGAAGGCCCACTATGTCCAAGAGTTCAGAAAATTGTTTTGGAAGATTGTAGGAAGCTAGTGGAACCTAGTTTGGGTTGGTCGAAACAAGGTTGCTCCTCTCGAGCCTGATGAGGTAGAATTCCTACTTGGTTACCCAAAGGACCACACCAGGGGAGTCAGCAGGACTGAGAGATATAGATCTCTAGGTAATTCATTTCAAGTGGACACAGTTGCTTACCATCTCTCAGTACTCAAGGACAAGTTTCCAAATGGCATCAATGTGCTCTCTTTGTTCTCTGGGATTGGAGGAGCAGAGGTAGCTTTGCACAGGCTTGGGATCCGCATGAAGACAGTGGTTTCAGTTGAAAAATCTGAAGTAAACAGGACTATCTTGAAGAGCTGGTGGGAGCAAACCCAATCAGGAACTTTGATTGAGATTGCTGATATCCAGAATCTAGGTTCTGATTGGCTTGAGTCAACTATGAGAAGAATAGGTGGTTTTGACTTGGTAATTGGTGGCAGCCCGTGCAACAATCTTGCTGGGAGCAATCGCCACCACCGCACTGGCTTAGAGGGTGAGCACTCTTCATTGTTCTACCACTATGTCAGAGTCTTGGACTGTGTGAAGTCAGTCATGCAGCGGATGTAGTCTCTAGAAGTGCATGCAGCAGTGGAGTGCCATTTTGGATGGGACCTATTACTAATTTGCTCGTCCATAGGAACTTGAGCTCTATATACTGTAGAATACTTACATTGCTGTGGGTGAAGTTTTTCCTCCCTGCAACAGATTACTTTGCCTTTAAGGTAGCGGATTTGTCGGAGTACTCAAGGCCTGGGAAGATTGACTTTTTTTTGTCCTTTGCTTTCTGTTGATACAACTCAACTTGTTTGTCGAGTCCAGATGCTTTATAGTGGCTTTAAAGCTCTATGTACTTGCTACATGTAAAGCGGAAACATGCGCATCGCTCTGATTTCAGGAAACAATAGTTTTATGTGCAGGTTGCTGAACATTTTGGTGCCACTGCCAAACAAGTTTAGAGCCTAGATTCTGGTTTTCTGGCAGGGACCCCAATATGCATGTTTGTATTGTCATGTTTATCTTGGTTCCAGGAATTGAGTGTTTGCTTTATGATCAGACTGCTATATGGTCTCAACTCTCAAGGTGAACTCTTATGTCGTCAATGATACTCAAAGAAGGACGCTTTATGCTCAAAGCCTCAAAGTAAATGGGATTTTCAGAGTATTTGCGAAGAAAATTGTCTGAGGAGTTCCTTTGGACTGAAGATTGACGTTTCTTATTAACACCAAGCCCGAGTACTTACGGTTGGGAGATTTGATCAGAGGAGCTGAGATGAGTAATGGTGGCAGGCTGCAGCGCTAGCTGTAAGAAATCACCTGATCTGTGGGTATTGCAAAGTTCTTCCAGATTACAAAAAGATTCAGGAACGCAGTGCTCTGAATCTTGCTCTGTATTCCCCTAACCTGTAATATTTTTAGAAGTTGAATCGCTCATTTGTGTTTAGTTTAAAAAATTGTTGCTGCGTTTCTTATTCTCTCGCTTATTTTCCATGGAGCCATTTGGAACACACTGTTGTTGCCGCGTTCCATTTTCAGTGCTAGTGACATCAGAACATCAAAGTCTAATATGTGTCTTCCATGTGGGATTAGAGAGGCTCTCCCGAAAGCTTGTTAGAAGTTAGAACCACTAAAAAGATGCGACTGACATGAATTGCTCCCGTATGTAGCTATATAGGTGATCTTCCCAACCGGAAGAGTCTTAAGTCCAAGAGAAGTGTCTTGGTCAGACGAAGCAGATTATAAAATAACTCAAGCGACGAATGATAACAGTTTCTCTACTAGCCCGAGATACCTTCACGCAGTGAACATATTCTCTCCTGCGTGGCTGCGTAACATCTGAGCAGTCGCTTTCCAAGCCATATATTAACTAAAGCGTGCGTATATCGTGCTGTGTTTGTTGTGATTCCATCTGTTGGAAACACCAGAACACTGCATAGTGCAGTCCGTCATAGCCGCAAACCACAAATCGCTTCAGTTCGACTTCCACATCAGCTAGGTACGTCCAAATCCCACTAAAACGTTGGTATTCACGTCTACTTACTTTGACGCCATCTACTCAGACTCACCATATGTACTTATCCCAATAATTGTCTCTTGCATTGTTTACTACGTGTACTAATTAACGGTGGCAACAAAACATTGTGATCGTCCGAGCGCAAGTATATAGAATGCCAATGCCCTTTGTTGCGAAGGTATAGCCATAAGCCCGTGCCGTCGACGAAAGGCATGGAAAACATGGAAGATGTCGACTTGGAGGAGCAACCGCTGCCACGTTCGCCACCGCCGTCTCCACCACCGGCGCTCCTCCGCAAATCGCCTATCAGGAAGCCTGCCGACGGCAGCCGCGCGGTCGCCACGCCCGCGCGCGCGCTCTCGCTGGTGGTGCTCGTGGTTGGCCTCCTCTTCTCCGTGCACCTGATCGTCCACGACCTGAGGACGTTCGTCCTCCTGGCGGCCGAGTTAGTGAGAAAACTGTCAGAGGGGATTCATCCATGCTTATTAGTAAGCGGTTCTTCATTTCCTCGATCATGATGTACAATTTTAATTTTAGCTAATATAACTCATGTTAGTATTGTGGGAGCCAACATATTTCATCTCTCGACTCTCCTTGCTAAAATCATTCACAGTGTTAAAAAAAAGGATACTATTAGCTATAGTATTTTTTACATGTATAACAGCAACCACAATTTGCTGAAAAGTGGTCTATAATATGGCCTCATAAGGTCACACAAACAAATTATAAGGATAGTCCATAGTGTAGTACCTAGCAAAACATATCCTTACACATATGGCCAGAGTCTATAAGAAATAAATTAACAGTATTCTATCTGTTCTCTCTCTTCCTCCCTCTTGCATCAATGTAGATAGAGACGATATGTATATTTTTAGCGTAGATGGGGCCCGCATGATTGAAACAATGTGAGAAATGGAATAGATAATATACATTGTTGTTGCCCTGTTACAGGTACAATATTTGTCCTCAGAGAAGCACTATTGGCTAAAGAGTGAAGAATCAACGATGAATTATCAAATAATTAAAATACCAACTAAACCAAAGAGAGATAAACGATAGGATAAATTTAGCACATATGAGATTTTCACGGCTAAATAGATTAAAGAGTAATAGCTAACGGGAAGGATAAGAATCAAATAATAGGATTTTGCCACAATAACTAATATAACTATTGTTAGTATTCATCTCTGTGTATGTACTTATTGAGGGCTTGGATCAACTCTTGAAGTCTATTTGTGCAAGGATAAGGAGGGTAGATCCTCGGGGGCCAGCAGGGTGGGGGCTACTAAGTTTAACATGTGTCGGTCCTACTTTTCCACCGTTTCATTTCTCCTTTTTATTTAATATAAGAGTTAACTCCAAGCAAAACTTCATCAAACTTATGAAATTTTAATAGTATGCATGAGCAACCATTTCCAATCTGAAATAGGTTAATGAGGTAAAAAAAAAGGATTTTAGCTACTTGCAAGACATAGGGCCTGTTTAGTTCCAAAATTTCACTCCCAAATTTACTATGCAAAAAGAAGATTCTCCATCACATCAAAATGTCATAACATGCATGGAGTACTAAATGTAGATGAAATCAAAAACTAATTACACAGTTTTGTTGTACTCTGCGAGACGAACATTTTGAGCCCAATTAATCAATTTTTGGACAATTTTCCACACATACAAACGAAATGTTACAGTCATGCGCACCATGCCTGCGCAACTGCAACCCATGCACCCGTGAAACCGCAAGAGTCAGCTCTAATACCAATTGTAACGTCCCGCCTCCCCGAGCCCGGGCCCGCCTACACGTGGCAGCCCTCTAGGACCTCAAGACTGTCCTCACAGACCAACACAAGTCTTTTCTGCGCACTTTGTGAAACCGCAAGAGTCGGCTCTAATACCAATTGTAACGTCCTGCCTCCCCGAGCCCGGGCCCGCCTACACGTGGCAGCCCTCTAGGACCTCAAGACTGTCCTCACAGACCAACACAAGTCTTTTCTGCGCACTTTGTGAAACCGCAAGAGTCGGCTCTAATACCAATTGTAACGTCCTGCCTCCCCGAGCCCGGGCCCGCCTACACGTGGCAGCCCTCTAGGACCTCAAGACTGTCCTCACAGACCAACACAAGTCTTTTCTGCGCACTTTGTGAAACCGCAAGAGTCGGCTCTAATACCAATTGTAACGTCCTGCCTCCCCGAGCCCGGGCCCGCCTACACGTGGCAGCCCTCTAGGACCTCAAGACTGTCCTCACAGACCAACACAAGTCTTTTCTGCGCACTTTGTGAAACCGCAAGAGTCGGCTCTAATACCAATTGTAACGTCCTGCCTCCCCGAGCCCGGGCCCGCCTACACGTGGCAGCCCTCTAGGACCTCAAGACTGTCCTCACAGACCGACACAAGTCTTTTCTGCGCACTTTGTCCCCACTCGTGCGCACCCGGGAAGAACTTTCCGGTCGGTCACCCACCCCTAAATTGCTCCGGGCCAAGCACGCTTAACCCCGGAGTTCTTTGGAGATGAGCTTCCGGAAAAGAAGTTGTAACTTGTTAGTACGTGTATTCTTGTCAATCCTATTAAGCCCTGAGTTGTTACAGTGATAGGCTATAGCACTAGATGAAATCACCTGAATCTGAGGGTATATGTCAAAGCCCTTCCAGATTACAAAAGGATTTAGGCTCTGTTTTCCCGTAACCTATAATATTTTTACTAAAAATTGAATCGCTCATATATGTATATTTGTGTTTTTAGTCAAAAATTGTTGCTGTGTTTCGTATCCTCTCTCTTATTTTCCATGGAGCCATTTGGAACGCACTGTTGTTGCTGCGTTCCATTTTCAGTGCTAGTGACATCAGAACATCAAAGTCCAATATGTCTTCCATGTGGGATTAGAGAGGCTCTCCCGAAAGCTTGTTAGAAGTTAGAACCACTAAAAAGATGCGACTGACATGAATTGCTCCCGTATGTAGCTATATAGGTGATCTTCCCAACCGGAAGAGTCTTAAGTCCAAGAGAAGTGTCTTGGTCAGACGAAGCAGATTATAAAATAACTCAAGCGACGAATGATAACAGTTTCTCTACTAGCCCGAGATACCTTCACGCAGTGAACATATTCTCTCCTGCGTGGCTGCGTAACATCTGAGCGGTCGCTTTCCAAGCCATATATCAACTACAGTGTGAGCATATCGCGCTGTGTTTGTTGTGATTCCATCTGTTGGAAACACCAGAACACTGCATAGTGCAGTCCGTCATAGCCACAAATCGCTTCAGTTGGACTTCCACATCAGCTAGGTACGTCCAAATCCCACTAAAACGTTGGTATTCACGTCTACTTACTTTGACGCCATTTACTCGCACTCACCATATGTACTTATCCCAATAATTGTTAAATACCAATGCCCTCTGTTGTGAAGGTATAGCCATAAGCCCGTGCCGTAGTCGACGGAAGGCATGGAAAACATGGAAGATGTCGACTTGGAGGAGCAACCGCTGCCACATTCGCCGCCGTCGCTCCTCCGCAAATCGCCTGTTAGCAAGCCTGCCGACGGCAGCCGCGTGGTCGCCACGCCCGTGCGCGCGCTCTCGCTGGTGGTGCTCGTGGTTGGCCTCCTCTTCTCCGTGCACCTGATCGTCCACGACCTGAGGACGTTCGTCCTCCTGGCGGCCGAGTGGCTGTGCATCTTCTTCGTCATGTCGTGCGTGGCGGCCTGCGAGGGAGGGGCGGCGGCGCGGGACGCCGCCGCCGCCGGTGGCTCGCGCGGGCTGGGCGGCGCCGTCGCGGAGGTGGCGCTGTGGTCGTTCGCCATGGCGCTCACGGTGACCATGACGTTCTGGGTAGCGGCCGGCTTGCCGCTGCCGGCCGTGGCGTTTCTCTACCTCCTGTCGCTGCTAGCTATCTCAGCATGTTTTGCAGTTCTTCTTGATGCTTGATTAGTGAGAAAACTGTCAGAGGGGATTCATCCATGCTTATTAGTAAGCGGTTCTTCATTTCCTCGATCATGATGTACAATTTTAATTTTAGCTAATATAACTCATGTTAGTATTGTGGGAGCCAACATATTTCATCTCTCGACTCTCCTTGCTAAAATCATTCACAGTGTTAAAAAAAAGGATACTATTAGCTATAGTATTTTTTACATGTATAACAGCAACCACAATTTGCTGAAAAGTGGTCTATAATATGGCCTCATAAGGTCACACAAACAAATTATAAGGATAGTCCATAGTGTAGTACCTAGCAAAACATATCCTTACACATATGGCCAGAGTCTATAAGAAATAAATTAACAGTATTCTATCTGTTCTCTCTCTTCCTCCCTCTTGCATCAATGTAGATAGAGACGATATGTATATTTTTAGCGTAGATGGGGCCCGCATGATTGAAACAATGTGAGAAATGGAATAGATAATATACATTGTTGTTGCCCTGTTACAGGTACAATATTTGTCCTCAGAGAAGCACTATTGGCTAAAGAGTGAAGAATCAACGATGAATTATCAAATAATTAAAATACCAACTAAACCAAAGAGAGATAAACGATAGGATAAATTTAGCACATATGAGATTTTCACGGCTAAATAGATTAAAGAGTAATAGCTAACGGGAAGGATAAGAATCAAATAATAGGATTTTGCCACAATAACTAATATAACTATTGTTAGTATTCATCTCTGTGTATGTACTTATTGAGGGCTTGGATCAACTCTTGAAGTCTATTTGTGCAAGGATAAGGAGGGTAGATCCTCGGGGGCCAGCAGGGTGGGGGCTACTAAGTTTAACATGTGTCGGTCCTACTTTTCCACCGTTTCATTTCTCCTTTTTATTTAATATAAGAGTTAACTCCAAGCAAAACTTCATCAAACTTATGAAATTTTAATAGTATGCATGAGCAACCATTTCCAATCTGAAATAGGTTAATGAGGTAAAAAAAAAGGATTTTAGCTACTTGCAAGACATAGGGCCTGTTTAGTTCCAAAATTTCACTCCCAAATTTACTATGCAAAAAGAAGATTCTCCATCACATCAAAATGTCATAACATGCATGGAGTACTAAATGTAGATGAAATCAAAAACTAATTACACAGTTTTGTTGTACTCTGCGAGACGAACATTTTGAGCCCAATTAATCAATTTTTGGACAATTTTCCACACATACAAACGAAATGTTACAGTATGCTACAGTGACGCAATGATTACGAAAAGACATTATACTCCCAAATTCACCCTCCCAAATTCAACATCTAAACACCACCATACAACACACAAACATCTTATGGAGAGAAAACCCCTCATTTTTTCACTTTTTGGATGCAACCTACATTTGTACAGACAAAGAAGTTATGTGTCTTTGCCAAACAATTTTGGTTCAAGCTTCTCCAGCAAGTTGGTCTCCACTCTCCACCACCTATGTCCACTGTCTACAGATTCATCCTTTGATTTATGGTGGGAAAGAGCAAGCATCGCAATCATAGGGCTAGCAAAGAAAGGGATCAATTCTCTGGTGATATTAGGAGCCTGGACCTTATGGAACCATTGGAATAGTTGTGTTTTTTATGGAGTTGCGCCTAGTATCGTGAAGCCTTGGGTTTTGCTACTGAGGAGCGTCGTTCGTGGTTGATGGCAAGGGCTCAGGGGCGATCTCTCTTGACTGCCCCTCCACCAGGAGGTTAGCCCAGTAGTAGCCTAGGGTGGTCGACTTTCTTTCTTTGTCAGGCGCGGATGTAAAGTAACTGGGCTGTGTGTGGTGTACTTTGTAAGGGTTTCTTTTTCCCCTGCTTCTTCTTAATATAATGAAGCACAATTCTCCTGCATTTTTGAGAAAAAAATGAAGTTATGGACCAAGTTAAATATGTGTGAGCAACCATTTTTCAATCATGAATGGGTCAAAGAGGTCAAACGGGATTTAAACTACTTGCAATATATACACCCCACCAAGAAAATTTGTTACAAAGATGAAGCCACCAATTTCTCACTTGTGGATGCATCTCGAGGTTATGCACAAAAGATTCTATAGACCAAGTTTTATATGCAAGAGCAATTTTTTCAACCATGAAAATGCTAACGAGGTTAAAAGGATTTCAACTAGACAATGCTATGCAAACTCAGATAGGAAACCATCATTTTATTTTTTTCATTTCTGGATGCAACCTAAGATCAAGCTACGGAACACATTAAAAATACCTGAGAAATTGTGTTTCAATCGAGGATACAATAAAGAGGTGAAAAATGATTTAAACTACTTGCAAGACATCCATTTTACCTTGAAAACTCGTTAGTGAGAGGGAACCCTTATTTTTTCAACTTAGGTTGCATGCAGAGGAAGCTACACAACACATCTCATATCCATGAGCAACCTATTTTTCCATTCAGAAATAGTCAAATCTCAAATGGTTTAACGAGGTGAACAAAGAATTTCAACTACGTGCATGACATACACTTACTAAAATACATCATGAAAATATTTTTTTCACTAGTTGATGAACCTTAGGGTTATTTGTGAAAGAAGTTATTGAAAGTGTGTTATATGCATGAGGAAATGTTTATAAGCCAAAAACAGGTTAACAAAGGTGAAAAGACTATTTCTACTACTACATCAGTTCCAAATTATAGTTCATTTGACTTTTTTTACCACAAGTTTGACCTCTCGTCTTATTTCAAAAATTGTGTAAATATAGTCAATTTTAAGGCATTTTTAAAGATTTTTTATTAATAAAGCAAGCCACCACAAAAAATATGATAATTTACCCAAAATTTTGAATAAGACAAGCGGTTAAACTTAGAGTCAAAAAAGTCAAACGAACTATAATTTGAAACAGAGGAGTACCTACGAGGCATACACTTAATGATGCAAACTCATTACTAAGAGGAAAATGCCACCTTTTCCCTTGTGGATGAAACCGACATTTGTACTCCAAATAAGCTATATATAGCATAAATATATGTGGGCAACCATCTTTCGATCAGGATTAGGTTAAAGAGGTGGAAAAGGATCAAAACTTGTTGCAATACATGCACTTTAACATGAAAAACTTGTTATAGAGAGGGAGCCATCATTTAACTTGTGGATGCAACCTGCTGGAGTTGTGCCTAGAAGAAGCAATAGAACACACTACACACTCTACAAGAAATAGCAAAAAAAAAGATAATTCAAAACAATTTGACATAGTTAAAAAAAGGATTCCAGGAATGTGGAAGGTATACCCTTCACCATGAAACTCTTGTGGAGCGGAAACAATATCTTTTTATTAGAGATTTGTGTGAAAGAAGCTTAGAACATGTTTTGTACGTATAAACAATCGCTTTCAATTAGGAATAGGTTAAGAAGGTAAAAATGGATTTCAAAAACTCGTAAAACAAACACTTAACTATAAAATTTGTCACGTAGGAATTTTTTTCACTTGTGGAAGTAACACTTAACTATAATGAGTTTAAGAAAGGATTTCAACTACTAGGAAGACATACACTTTAATATAAAAACTTGTTATAGAGACAAAAAAAATTGTGCACTTGTGGATGCAACCTAGAGTTGTGCGAGAAAGAAGCTATAGAAAATATTTTATGCAAACAAGTAACCATGTTTCGGTAAAGGATAGGTTAAAACCCGATGTATAGAAGGAACCATCATGTTTCACTTATGGGTGCATCCTTAGGGTTGTACGTCGAAGAAGCTATACATAACACATTATGCATGACAAACTTCGACCGGGAAAGTTACCATTGGCAAATTGAGTATATATATGAACATTAGGACAATTAGGATAGAATGGACTCACCCCTATGATAGATTTGGCCTTTATTACATTTTACTAGGTGTTTAGCCAAGAGTAATGTGGGCTGAAGAAACCTCTTGTAATAACACAAGTACACAACTACGGTGTTTGCATGCACCATTCTGAGGACTAGGCATCGTTATCATTCTTTGTGGGACCCTTAAACTATGATTTTGGGTGACTGCGGTGCTTCACACAGAAGTGGTGCCTTATGCTGGATGTATCTTTATCGAGTGGAGAGACATGGAACATTCGACATATGCCAATTCGGTGACCCACTAGCATGTTGAGAAACACCTTGTAGGGGTTCTAATGAGGACTAGTGGAAATATGACTTTCCAATACCTTTAGAAAAGAATCACAACATTGAAGTTTTACCATCTTGCCATCCCTTTAGATCTCGTATTTCATGTTACACCTCCACATTGCACACAATTTAGCTTCTATCGTGTGTACGTGTAGTTGTGCAACCATTCATTTGGTAGAGACTAGAAACACATGGAAAACCTTGGTACACATCTCGATAAGAATTTATCTAAATGTAGGTTTGCATACATGAAGTAAAACCTTACTTTTTCGAAGACGAGTTAGCGCCCTTTCTTTTTTTTTCTCGGTCCTTACACCAACCCTAGAGAAAAAAGTTCAAGTAATTTACCAAGATGGATATTTTCAGATTCTTCAAACTTTTAAATGTATTTTCCCCTCAGACCAAGCATCTAATTTGAACCGTTTGAACCATATGGTGTAGCTCATATGTAAAACACCAATATATGATTTATATTGAAAGCTTCTTCTTTATTGCTGAAGTTCACAATGATTCAAATATACCATTCAACAATGAGATATAAATTGCTATTCTTTCGAAAGATTAATTAGGCGTCAAAACTCTTAAAACAAGTGTTTAATTATGAATGCATACTTTGGCCTTTCTCATTTCAATTAAAAGGGAAACACAGTGTTAAGAATGACATAGAAAAGTCTTCCTCTATGCCTATCTGCCTGCTTCAGCAAGGAAAATACACGCTCAGGAAAAGTGGCAAAAGCGATAAGATGTATTACATTTTGTTAAGATGAATTATTGACTGACAAGCACTCCATTGATATATCACCGTATCATGGATAATCATAAGTAAGACAAACACTTTTATGTATTAGTGATTTTAAACAAATTATGTATTAATGGAGCTTTTGTTAGCCAAAGAATTACAAGTTTACAACCTTAATAGAAAACTCATTTTGCACAGAAGGAGTGCCCTATGATGGGAATACCAACGATCACTGGCTATTTATATGGGGAAATGCCAATTACAGCTCCAGTAAATTTTATAAATTTGCATTCTCAGGTATGCAAGTTTCCCCAACTTTTGATTGGTTATGGAAGTCCAAATGCATCCCCCGCATCAAGTTCTTTGGCTGGCTTCTTTTGGTTGATCGCCTCAACACCAAGGATGTTATGCACAGAAGGCACTATAATACAAATGCAGGACATTATTGTGTGCTTTGTGATGAAGATCTGCTGGAGTGCAGAAATCATCTCTTCTTTGACTGTCTGTTTGCGAAAGACTGCTGGGCTGTTATACAAATTCATTGGGCTAATACAGTGGATATCCATGAGAAGATCATTCAAGCAAAACAGACCTCACAAGTGCCACTCTTCATGGCTATTTTTATGACAGCGGCCTGGGAACTGTGGAAGATGCGAAACGCAGCAATTTTTGATGGCCTAATACCCTCTGTCCCACTTTGGACCTTGAGGTTCAAAGATCAGCTCCTTCTCCAATTGATTCGTTTCAAGGAAGACCAACGTGCTCTTTTATCTGACTGGTTAACCTCCGTGTTGTAATCTCTTATTTTTCCTGTTGCTCTGTAAATATGAACGCCTAACCCCCTAACCTTAAGTAAAATCGAAGTGCTGTGGGGAACTCCCCCACAGTTTGCCCTTCAAAAAATAGAAAACTCATTTTTGAACTGTAGATCACGGTGCTTTTTTCCCCGCGATATATAGATCACGGTGCTTTTTTTTCCGCGATATGTAGATCAGGGTGCTTTAATTATGAGGCTCAGGAGAAAAAGAAAAACAGGCACGTGTCATTTTTTTTTTTGAGAAAGAGGCATGTGTCAGCTAGGAAGGGCCGGCTCCCATTTGTCAGTGGGCTGTCTTGGGCCGAGCCATTGCACTCGACGACGCCTCAGAAATCCAGCTCATGACGTGGGGAAGCCCAGCTCACGACCGGCAAACCTGGCTTCCGGAAGTTTTTTTACCAACCTAACTTCACTGTTGGAGATTCGTGCAACAGTCAGGATTTTTCACTGTCCGGTTCGTAGCGGGTTCGCAGCGCGCGGGAGTGGAAGGACAGACGAGAATCTAATCCGAGTTCCAACATTTAAATGCGATTTTCTCTTAAACCGTTAATCTTTTTCAAATCCGATTGAACCACCATGTTATTTAGAATTAATGCAACAAAATAAGATCCAATATAGATATATTTTTATTTTATACGTGTATATTTTAGAGTCAACATTTCTAATATGCTATTTCAACATTTTGAATAACTATCTCAACATCTTAGAAGTAGTGCTTCAATATTTCCACACAAATGTTGATCTAGTTTATCTGAAGTGTTGAATTAAGTTTGAGAAAATGTTGAACGTAATATTTGAAAATGTTGATCTAGTTTAGCCTGTATTATTTCAACATTTTAAATATATTAATTTAATTTTTATATAAAAAATATTTATGGCGCGAGGATACTTCTCCACCTACGTCGGGTTTAACTACGCGATAACAAAAAAGAATATTCGCCGCACGCTGCTTCATTTTCTTGATGTGTCTGCTCGTTGGTGGGCTTTTTTCTTTACACGTGCTGTTGGTGGACCTTGGTGGGCAGCCACCTTAGTTAACGGGTGCACATAAGCCAGATAGGAGCGGCAATTCTATATAATATAGCTTCCGCAAGTTTTTTTCCCTAGCTAGCTTTCAGTGTTTGAGATCCGTGCAACGGCCGAGATCGCATGTTCCCAGCGGGTTCCCAGCGTCCGACGTCAGCGGGGGGGTTCCCACGGACGGGAATCAAATTTGAGTTTCAACCTTCAAATGCGATTTTCTCCAAAACCGTTAATCCTTTTTCAAATCCGTTTGAACCACCATGTTATTTGGAATTAATGCAACAAAATAAGATCCAATATAAGTATATTTTTATTTTATTTGTCTATATTTTTTAATCAATATTTCTAATATGGTATTTCAACATTTTGAATAACTATCTCAACATCTGAAAGTAGTGCTTCAACATTTTCACACAAATGTTGATCTAGTTTATCCGAATTGTTGAATTAAGTTTGACAAAATATTGAACCTAGTATTTGAAAATGTTGATCTAGTTTATCCTGCATTTAACAGTTTGAATATTTCTCCACCCTGTATTGGATTTAACAACACGGTAACGAAAAAAGTTTGTTCGCCCCATACGGTTTCTGTCTTGAGCCATCCGCTCGTACGTTCTTCAGCACATGGTTGGTGGGCTTTAATGGGTTCTAAGCCACTAACTTAAAAAAGTGAACGGAAGTCACCTAGCCAGATAGGAGGCCCCGCTCACGACGCCTCAGAAATCCGTCCGTTACCAATTCAATCCGGCAATCCCGCACAAATACCATGTCCCCCAAAATTTGAAATCACAAGCGGGAGAGGAAGGGAGGAACCCCGAACGACGCCCAGAAAATTTCCCCACCCACCTCGCCGTCTCCGTCGCGGCCTCCAAGGACCCCGGCCACGACCTCCTCAACCGCGAGCAGATCATGGACCTCTTCCACAACTGCATCAAGCTCGCATCCGAGAACGTACGCGCCCCGCCTACCTCCCAACCCTAGCCCGCTCCTTTCCTCCGGCTAAGGGTGTTCGATTTGTTCTTTCTCGGGAAAATCTGGCAGAAAATTAACCAGAAGAACACGTGGGAGCTGGGGCTCATCGACCACCTCAGCGAGATCATCCAGGCAGGGGAGGAGGACGACGACGAGACCAACTTCCAGAAGGTACCAACGTGCAAAGATCTTCCATTTCCTACCTTTATTCTTACCAATCTGTCTGGATAGGACATTCGTCAGCTGTGATTGACATTGATTGGGAATATGGGGTGCTTTTGCGGACCAGGCAAGCTGCACTCTGGAGGCAGGGGTCAAGATCTACTCACTTCGTGTGGATTCGGTGCACTCTGAGGCGTACAAGGTGCTCGGTGGGATCAACCGTGCTGGAAGGGGTGAAGAGGCTGGTGAGGATCCACTGGAGTCTGAAATTGATTCCGATCTCGTATCAGTTTCAGTGCAATTTTACTTCTTTATTAGAGTCTTGTATCCACTATCCAGTGCAAATTACTTAATCTTATGCTGAGCATCACTGAACCGCTTGAGTAAACAATTCTAAAGGAAAGTTGCATTCAGGATGGATTCATGGTTAATGAAACTACCATGCTCTAAATAATGTTTTGTTTTAAAAAGATATGCTGCTTCGTGTGTGTTGAAAAAAATATTTGGAGAAAGGAAAAAAAGAATACAGAACCTCCACATTTTTTGCTTCATTAACTGAGTATAACTAAATCTATACGAGTTAAAAGTTCTGAAGTAAGTTGGTATGCAGTTTGGGTTTATGAGGTATTTAAAATGCCATTGCTTTAAAAGGCCTTTTTTGTCATTGCCCATGTGGAATGTTTCTGTTTTTCCTTGGGAGAAATTGCTCAACATTACATCAATATGCTACACAGTTTTACCCAACTTGTGCCCTCATGCACTAGTATGAACCCTCTGTGAAAGGCCATTAGTCGAACCTGGACCATTTGCTCTTTTCTTACATTTTTTGTGCTTGAATTTTGAAAGCACTGCTTTGCTGTAAGATTTAGTTATATGTTGTTCCTGTTTACTGTGTTATCCTTAGATAACACTGTGTTGCTTCCCTCTGATCTTCTGATTTGGTTGTTGCCATTAAAGATATAGAAGAAGGCAGCACTGTTGAATCTGCGCAAGATGAGGGCATCAGCAAAAAGGATGCTGATAGGAGGGTACATCTCTTTTTGAACACAGTGCTGATTTCTTCACTTCAGTTCTGCTTCATTGTTGCTAATGCCGTTTCATTCAAGCAGATCTCACCTACTTCAACGTTGGAATCCTCATTTGAGGTTCTTAATGTAAAGAAGTTTGATGGTAAGTCTCAAGCTTATTCTCACTATGTTTCTGTTGAAAATTATTCTACCATGGGGCTGAAATGCCATGCTTACTACTAGTTGCTTTCACGGTGGATCCTCTATACCATCAAACTACTGCTCAGTTTGATGAAGGTGGGGCGAAAGGTCTTTTGTTGTATAACCTTGGAGTATATGGCAGTTGCCGTGTATTGTTTGATTCATTTGAAGCTCCAGATAAGTGCATCTTAAGTGATATGCAAACTGAGAAGGATGAGGTGTTTGACCTTTCATTTGCTAAAGGTAATATCAATTTATTGCTTGCTTCTCTTTATATGGTCTTTGCATCTTGCTCCCTGGTGTTTCAGTAAATTTCTAATATTGGACAGAGCAAATTGACGAAATGGTTGCTCAAATGCCTCTATGTAATGATATTTCTCCAACACTGAGGGACATTATTGCTCAGTTTGATGAAGAAAACCAAAGGCCGTCACATAGGTTATCTTCTGGACAAATGCCAGTAATGGAAGATGAGATGGTTGGCGATATTGAAGCAGACAATAATGATAGCATGCTACCTGATCTGGGAACTTGGGATTTTGGTGGTTGTGATGACCATGAGGACACATATGATGAAAACTACAACCCAGCGGGTTCCAACTCAATAAACTCTCAAGAGGTATTTTCCTGTAGACTTGGCAAAATTCGGAAATGTTCCTAACTTCCTTAGAAGAAATAGTTACAAAAACACAAATTAATTGAACAGATTCATATATTTCTAAGATACATATGCAGCCACTAAATACTTTGCTCAGCTTGATGTTTGCTACATATTATTTCAGTTTGGCTTCAATCTAAATCTCTTGAGACTGAATTGTTTGAAGGTCAATAGCTTATTGCACAATTTTTATATTGCTATGCAGGAATTCGATGAATACAATGTTGAGATTCCTCAGGGAAATGTTGCAGATGAAAAGCTTGACAAAATTGCAGATCTTTTGTTGCTTGGCATAGGCACTTCAAAGACAAATGCCTGGGCAGGACCTGAGCACTGGAAATATCGGAAAGCTAAAGGTACTGTCTGGTACAAATTCCTCTTGGGTTTCATCATCATGGCATTCTTTAATGTTTGAGCTCACATTCGTTTAGATTTGGAGGCTGCCCCAGCTTCCTCAGGTGATTCAGAAATACCAAATAAGACGAAGAAGAAAAGAGCCAAGGATGAACCTGACATTGATTTCACAAAAGCCTTGGACAATGAGCCTCTAAATATCTTTGCACCTCCCAAAAATCCGAAGTCATTGCTGCTGCCTGCAAGCAGGACTGTCTGCAGCAATAAACTTCCAGAAGATTGCCATTACCGGCCTGAAAGTCTCGTTAAATTATTTCTTCCTCAAGATGTTTTGGTAATGTTTACTTCTGTTGAAAATTGTTCTAAAAAATGACACTCTTTTCATTCTGAGACACAATGACCTATTATTTGTAATGACTGTTGAATTTTTTTTCTTTGTAGTGTCTTGCTAAGAGAAGAAGAAAATCACATGGTAAGTTTTGCCAAATTAGGTGCAAGTGATGAAATTTGCCTGTTAGTTTTGTCAGCATACATGCTTTTCAAAATTTGTCCACATTCAAGAAGTCTTGAAGTAATCTTGAAATTTGAAAACCACTATAAAATAATGATACTGATTAAGTACTGTCGTGGCCAACCTTTTTTTTTGAAAAAAAGAAAATCAATGTTAGCATACTGCTGAGCTGTTACTTCTTAAAATCAGTGTATTCTTATAAGACTTCTCTTTCATCCGGACCTTTTGTGATGCATGTATTTTCCTGCAATTGCCCTAATTTTCTATGGCAATTTCTGCATTGCCCTAATTTTCCTGATAAATATGTTTTGCTTGGAATACATTTTCCTCTGTAGATACTCCAGTGGAGAACAATGATGACTTCATCCCATCTGACCCTTGGGATGATGATAACTTTTGCACTGATCACGTTGGTGACGGAGATGCCTGTAGCGATGTAGAGGAGCCAGTAAATCTGATAAAACAACCAAGACAGGTGTGTTCCTTGTTCTACTTTTCCCCTTTAAGATATACACTTTCTTAAGGAACTTTATTCAACAGTGATGTGGTGTCTAGTTTTCCCTGTTCTTCTGTATGGTTCTTTACTCCATGAATTGGTCAAAGAGGCAAAGAGAGAAGATCATCAACTATCATGAAGATTATGTTCTCTAGTGTGTTATTAATAGCAGGGCTAATGTTCCTTTTTGGTGGAAAAGCTTTCTAACATGTTCGAAACATCAACTTAGCGTTGCATATTTGTGGTATACCTATACTTTTGAGTACCACTATGACCAAGTTTGTGTTGATGTCTGCTAATTTTTGAATCAAAGGTCAACAAGATTGATATACAATATGACAAGGTATCAAAACAAGTGGATGTTCATGCTTTAAAAGAAGTGCTGTGGAATCACATCCATACATCTGCTGAGACTGATGCTCAGGTAAGGCAAATGATCTTGTAGTCAGTTCTGGACTGTTGGTAGTGGGTACACAGAACTTATTTTTGTAGAAACCCTGCAGAACTATGCTGAAAACAGTTTGTTGCAGACTGACAACCTTCCAAGTGCTTGATTCTTGCCCGTAATCATTTGAACCTATTTGGCAAATCTGTAGAATTTGTGTACTTTGTTGCTTGACATACAGCTGACCAAAGATATTCATGAAAAGGAACTACTCCTGTATTCCATATATCCTTTGAGGTAGGAACGTGAGGCCATGATGTGCTTAATAATAGTTAAAACTACCTTTCTAGGTGACCAAAATAATGATTTTTACATAAATAGATTTGTATTATAGATTCTTTTTTTTGAAAGAAATTGTATTATAGATTCTTGACTCAGCTTTTTTTTATTGAGGTAATGGGCCAGATCCACCCTGTTCAAACAGATCTTGGGTTTTCTTGTTTCTGATAATACTATTTTCAACAATACAATATTTGATTTGCGCTTTGCCCAGCAGGAAAGTGAGGAAGCTGGACCATCGCTGCGCCTATCACAGGTGCTGCATGATCTTCCAAGCAGCAATCCGGATGCTGCAGCAACTGATGATATTTCACCTCACCTGTATTTCATCTGCCTCTTGCATTTGGCAAATGAGCATGGCTTGACACTGCACGACCGCCCCACGTTGGATGAAATAGACATATACATGCCGACTTCACATCTTGTGGAGTAAACCTTGCTGCGGTTCAATGTGTTGTACGTGGTTTTGTCATGGTGGTAGCTGGAAACCACTGTTTATTATTAGATTAGATGCTTTTGCATTGTATCATGTAATATATATCCTCTGATTGTATTTTATCTGATGTCATCTGACAACCATCGCCAGGGATGTTAGCTAATAATTTAACCCCCTTTTTAATCTTGCTCCTTGATGTGAATGCTATTGGGCAGCGACATGATACCAGTTTCTGCTGGCATTATATAAATTCTGGCCATCGGATAGACTTTTGATCCTACTGACGATTGATGAAAGCCTCTCAAATTTAAACATTGTAGACTATCGCAATGTATTTGAATGATGTTCTGGTGAATATCTCAATGTATTTGAATAACATTGTAGCTTCTCCAAATAATAATGTTCTGGCGCATATCTCAATGTATTTGAATGGATTGGTTTGAATTTTCATTGGTACAACTAGCGACGGTATTTCGCCGCGTATCGTCAACAGAAAATTTCAATAAGCTTTGGCATGTTTGGATTGATGCCCGGAGCTGCCCTGCTCATTTGTTGGCTCACGTTTGGATTGCAGCCAAGTTTTGGCACGCCAAAACCCATACTGCATCTGCTGGCTTGTTTCTTGCCAAATCACAGGCGGAGCTGGGGCGGCAGAAACCTCCACCAATTATTTGGTGCGCCGATGCTTTGGTGTGGCAGGGCAGGGCGCAAACCAAACGGCCCCTAGTCATGCTGGTTTTCAACTTACGACAGTGTCAACTGTCAACCATACCGAATATTAAACGGTAGAAGCAGAGCAACCAGACAACGTATTTGGCCTTACAATGTTATAAAATTTGTAAAGGTGAGACTCAAATGATCGAGAGCATGATGTGGGTTGAAACTTTATCTAATTTTGTAAATATATGTCACAAGAATCCTGAGTAGCTTTGATCTGCATGCCCATTACCAGTAGGTGTTCAATTCTAATTGCCACTACATGTCACTGTACACGGGAAACAATACTGATACTTCTGATATATAATCTAGTAGCTCCAAGAGTCCAAGTATACTTCTAATGTACACTACAGACACCCAAAATCGGCCATTGCGAGCAAATCCATGGAAGTGAACATGGAGCTGGTGCCTTGCTTTGCAGTCCATGCTTGTTCGTGAGAGGGATGGAACAGGTCATTCGAACTCGCCGATATCCTTCTGACCGGCAAGGATCCTTGATATCTGGAGGCCCCGGCTGAAGGCCTGGTTGAACAGCAGCCGCGTCTGGAACTCAGACACGAAGGGGAACCATGACAGGAAGCCGATGGGCAGGAAGAGGATGAGACCCATTATGTTTTCGTATGACCTCCCAAGCTCCATGATGGAGTCCCACAGCACGGTCCTCCTAAGGAACGGGGAGCACGCTTGCCCAATCTGTGAGTGAGAAATCATACAAATAATCAGGTACAAGTGAAACTGACGACATGAGCCTATCTGGGCGAAAATTGCTGTTAGAAGAAATCTTGGTACTTCTTAAAATGGTACAAACCGTACAATCGCCTAATACATCCCAATCAACTGTATCTATATGGTTCTCTTGACTCATTATAGCATCGAGTTATTTTGTCACAGACTCACCTACTGTATCCTCAACGCAATAGAGTTTAACCATTTAAGTTTTTTTCCTAATTAATTCCCTAACAGATAGTTCAAGCACAGCCAGTCTGTCAGTTTTTCCTTTTTTTTGGTTACAAATTACAATCCATTCGTGCGTAGAATGTTTTATTCAGTTTTTGACTAGTTTTTATACATGAAAAGCTTAAAAATATCAAAATATTCGGTAAAATGGAGGGTTCACTCACCAGAAGAATACACCATCCAGTAGGCAAGAACCCAAGGATACTAGCGAAGACATCAGATATAGTAAGGGTTAAGACAACAAATAGGACTGCCATTACGGATACAAAGCCAAGGAAGAGAAGGCCCTTGAGAATGCGGAACATAAGCTGCAGGTCCGTTCCAAATTTCTGCCGCCCTATCGAAACCATCTATATGAAAGGAAGGACATACACTCAGTAAGACTTGTATGCATAGGAGGTAGCTAAATAGACATATACATGCCGACTTCACATCTTGTGGAGTAAACCTTGCTGCGGTTCAATGTGTTGTACGTGGTTTTGTCATGGTGGTAGCTGGAAACCACTGTTTATTATTAGATTAGATGCTTTTAAATGTACGGATTACAAAAGAGAGAGAAAGCAGATTGAATTTAGACAAGTTACCATAATGCTTCTGTTGTGACGTGCTATGTTCAGATGGTAGACAATGCCATACTGGTAGATCAAGAAACGAAGTGAAATGATGATTTCCAAAAGAAGGGCTCGGATGCTAGTCTTCCTGAGGTGATCCTGCTCGCTTACCCACCAAGCTTCCCAGCTTTGTTCCACAGACATGCCGATACCCCCTCTGTTACCCATCCACTTCCTCCAATCTGTCCAGTCATCAACCGTTTTCTGCCACTCGAAGCATGACGGATTGAAGATAAATGGTGCGAAGAGCCATGAAGCAACCAGGAACCATATTGAGCAGGTGACAAATAGGTATAGGTTCGAGCTGCGATAGGAACTTCCATAGACCAAATATACAACCAGAAGAATCAACAACTCCAGTCCTTTAACAAAGTGGCTACGAGAGTACATGCGGTAATTTTCAGCAAACTTTGCATGGTACACAACAAATCCACGGCCTGTAGGTCTGTATTTTGCACCACCATGGAGTATTGTTCTCCCATAGTAGTGGGTTTTGGTGCCAAGCTGGAAGGTGAAGAACACAGATGCCAACTGAAGCTGCATGATTATAAACTCTCCTAACGCTGTGCGGAACCCTTTCTCCAAGCCAACTTCCATGACCATAGGGAGGACAAGCAACAAACCTAGCTGGAAAATAGACTGTGAAGCCAGTGCATTTTCAAGAGCCTTGACATTCTGTTGATTTCGTGGATCCATCAGAATAGACTTCTCCAGACCACTCATAACGAGATAGAGCCTTCCATACAAAAATACATAGACAGTAAGTACAGTAACCTGAAACAAGGAAAAATGGATCAGTATCATAAAACATGGAGGGTGGAGACACAACATTTGGATGCCAGCTTAAACTCTCGGTCATAATACTTATATTCTGAGCATAAGGACACCAAAACACACTCTACCTTTGGTGATAATAAAAGAAATACTCGAAGGAACCAATTTAAACAATTTTTAACATGGAACGACTAGTTTGGCATATTGGTAATGACTAACAAGGAAAAAAACTTGACGTAATCTCCTTTTCAAGTTGCTGGGATAATTCAGAATTATATTCATTTTCTCCTTTTAATTTTGGAAATAAATTCTGTAGTTTAGATTTTCTTTAAGTTCCAGTAGAGCTCTCCTATCTTTTGCATCAGGATGAAATTTATAGTGTAATAATACCATAAGGTTCTAGAGATCTTTAGTTATTATTGTCTTTTCTTACCATACTACTGAAATAAAACCCAACAGTAGTGAAATAGAAAGATAGCATTCTGTAGAAGTCAAATCTGCGTCCAAGCCGATAGATGTCACGGCTCAATGTTTGTTCACCATTGCCATTGGCGACCTTAGCTTCAAAGCTTGAAATCTGATTCATTCCCACATCACGCCCCTTACCGACTTGCATGTATTCGTGATGTGTAACATTTCCTCCTCTCATACGAACTCGCCGATATCCTTCTGACCGGCAAGGATCCTTGATATCTGGAGGCCCCGGCTGAAGGCCTGGTTGAACAGCAGCCGCGTCTGGAACTCAGACACGAAGGGGAACCATGACAGGAAGCCGATGGGCAGGAAGAGGATGAGACCCATTATGTTTTCGTATGACCTCCCAAGCTCCATGATGGAGTCCCACAGCACGGTCCTCCTAAGGAACGGGGAGCACGCTTGCCCAATCTGTGAGTCACAAAGCATTGTCACATTAAGAGAGCAATAACATGATGGGAAAAAAAATGTGCACTTTGGACACACAGACAAACATGAAAAATACCAAACCAGTCATTATTCAAAACATGGAAAGAAATATCAAATCTTAGTGATTTCCAGTTTCATGTTGAAATTTCATATTGAAACTCTGTTAATAATGTTTGTAGTATCATATTCCAGAAAGTTTATCTCCACTGCAGCAACCACACAATCCCCCTGCTCTCTCTAGAGTCAAGATCCAATGCTCTCGCAGTTTCAGTAGACTGGATTGCTAGAGTATGTTGTGTATAGCCCATAGGGCCCATGTATACTAGGCCCATAGCGGCCCATGTACATCACCATATAACCCACCCTTCTAGGGTTGGAGGAATACACACAGCAATAATTCCTCTATCATGGTATCAGAGCATACTGTCTCTGGTGAAGAAAGAGGCCAGAAGAGCGGGTCTCCACAGTGACCCCCAAGAAGTGGTGGAGCTGACCCAAATCCTTCATAGCAAACTCCTGCTGCAGAGAGGCAATGATGCGTCGAAGCAGCTGCTGACTGGAGGCAGTGAGAACAATGTCATCAACATAGAGCAGCAGATATGCAATCTCATCACCATGTCGATAGACAAACAGAGAGGTGTCGGACTTGGCCTCCGTGAACCCCAATGTTACCAAGCGGGTGTTCAGCAGGTGTGCCTCCACATGCATGATCCCCGGGAGTCTCACCTCACAGCCATGAAGCGCCTTCTTCGGTATGTCCGTGGCACGGTTGACTTCGGGCTGGTCCTCCACCGGTCTCCTCCTGCTGAGCTTGTCGTCTACACCGACGCTGACTGGGCTGGGTGCCCGGACACTCGCCGCTCTACCTCAGGGTACGCCGTCTTCTTAGGCGGCAACCTTGTCTCCTGGTCGTCCAAGCGGCAGCCGGTTTTCTCCCGCTCCAGTGCCGAGGCGGAGTACCGGGCTGTCGCTAACGGCGTGGCTGAGGCGTCCTGGCTTCGACAGCTCTTGGCGGAGCTTCACAGCCCGCTCGTCAAGAGCACACTTGTCTACTGCGACAACGTCAGCGCCGTGTACCTCTCCACCAACCCGGTTCAACATCAGCGGACGAAGCATGTCGAGATCGACTTGCACTTCGTCCGAGATCGGGTTGCCATCAGCGATGTTCGGGTCCTCCATGTACCGACCACTTCCCAGTTTGCCGACATCTTCACGAAGGGTTTGCCCTCCTCGACGTTCTCGGAGTTTCGCACCAGCCTCAACATAGCGGGTAGCTAGTTGTGGATCCTTAGACACCATTGAGATTGCAGACCACCACCACTTGGAGAAGCGAGCCATAGAAGGGTCTGGAGTCAGATTGTTGAAGCCTAAATGCTGAAAAATCAAGGCCCACACTTGTCGAGTGAAAACACATCCGACCAACAAATGGTGTGTTAGAGTATGTTGTATATAGCCCATAGGGCCCATGTATACTAGGCCCATAGAGGCCCATGTACATCACCATATAACCCACCCTTCTAGGGTTGGAGGAATACACACAGCAATAATTCCTCTATCATGGATCACTGGAACATCAAAACAGTTTGATGCTATCCTGGGCCTTCCTTTGTTTTGCACCCAAACCCAACAGATCAACAGATTGAAAGAATGATCTCAAATTAAAAAAAAAACAGGTTGACAGTGTTGGAGTATAGATATGTAGCCCATAGGGCATAGGGCCCATGTATTAGGCCCATCTAGGCCCATGTACAGATAACCACATAACCCATCCTTCTATGGTTGGAGGAATACACAGCAATTATTCCTCTAGCATGGTATCAGCTAGGTTTTCCTTCTCCCCTTCACTGTAGCGCCGCCCCTGCCGCCGCCGCCCCCTCCTCTCTCTGCTTTCTTCCCTCCCTTCCTCACCTACGCCGTTGCTGCTCGGCCTTCCTCTGCTGCAGACGCGGCCGCGCGCGCGCTTCCCTTCGTCGCCGCCGCCGCGCCGGACAACATCTTGGTGCTCAATGTGCTGCGGGGTCTCAACAGTTCCTTTGAGCACTTGCGCACATGGATCCGCCGCCAGTAGCCGTTCCCCACCTTCCTGCAGGTCTAGGACGACCTCGTCCTGTAGGAGATCACTCGAGGCCACGTGTCTGCCTCGCCCCCGCCTACGTCCGCCTCCTCGACCTCCAAGGCTCTTGTGACTACACCACCGACCTCCGCCTCTCCGTCCAGCTCTCTACCTTGGTCCTCCTCCCTCCGGGCCGAGCGGAGGTGGAGGGGGCCGGGGTGGGCGTCGTCGGCGTGTGTGTTGGGGGGGGGGGGAAGGGGGTGCTTCTGGGC
>OAMR01000946.1:73808-102667 GCA_900205405.1 Echinochloa crus-galli | reverse complement strand
GCGGGGCGGGAGGGATCAGGCTGCTCTGGCGCAGTCCTTTAGCACCATGGGCCTGGCTCCGCCAGTCGGTCCCGAGTAGGCCTGAGCATTTTTCGGGCCGGGCCTAAAAAAATTCGGTTATTTCGGGCCGAGAAAATCCTGCCCATGACCGTCCCATTGGACACATCGGGCCTCAATTTTCGGGCCGGGCTCGGGCCGGGCCCAGGCTTGGGCGGGCCGCCCGTGCATTTTGTAGTGTAAAATAGCTAAAAACAGCATTTCGGGCCGGGCTCGGGCCAAGATTTATTTTCTCGGGCTGAAAGATCTGTGACCAGGCCCGTCCAGTAAGGTCCGTGGGCGGGCCGGGTTCGGGCCGGGCCCGGGCCGGGTCTGCGGGCCGGATCGGGCCGGGCTAAAAATGCTCAGGTATAGTCCCGAGTGGATCGCCGACTCGGGTGCTTCTTTCCACACTACACCTGACGCCGGTATTCTTTCTTCTGTCCATCCTCCTCATCCCTCCTATCCCTCTTCTATCTTCTATCATGGTTGGTGATGGCTCTTGTCTTACCGTCACCTCCGTGGGTTCTACTTCTGGTCCTTTTCGTCTTTCGAGTGTCCTTATTGCTCCTCAGATGATTCACAATCTTCTTTCTATTCGTCAATTTACTGCTGACAATTCTTGTTCTATCGAATTTGACACTTCTGGTCTTACCGTGAAGGATTTGGCTACACGACGTCCTCTTCTCCAATGTGACAGCGGACGAAGCATGTGGAGATCGACTTGCACTTCGTTCGCGACCGGGTTGCCATCGGCGATGTTCGAGTTCTCCATGTACCGACCACCTTCCAGTTTGCCGACATATTCACCAAGGGTCTGCCCTCCTCTACGTTCTCGGAGTTTCGGTCCAGCCTCAACGTAGCCGGTGGCTAGTTGTGGCTGCGGGGGGCCTGTGTGTGTTGTTGCTTTCTTTGTTGTTCAGCCTTGAACTCCGCTGCGCCGGTAGTTCAGATTACGGGAGGGTGTTGGAGTATAGATATGTAGCCCATAGGGCCCATGTATTAGGCCCATCTAGGCCCATGTACAGATAACCACATAACCCACCCTTCTAGGGTTGGAGGAATACACAACAATTATTCCTCTAGCAGACAGAGCAAGCCAACAACTTTAGGGCTAATATGACAGCAATATGGAGCAGTACGGTAGCATATATACTGTTAGTGTATATATGTATGGCCCATGTGGCCCATGTGTTAGGCCCATCTAGAGGCCCATGTACAGCTACCACATTACCCACCCTTCTAGGGTTTGGAGGAATACACTGAGTATTATCCTCTAGCATGGTATCAAAATAAGGAAATAATCTGTCGTCCAGAGATGGTCTGTCGGCTCAACAAGTCTCTGTATGGTTTGAAGCAGGCTCCTTGGGCTTGGTACTCTCGGTTCGCCACGTTCTTGCTGACATTGGGGATCACAGAGGCCAAGTCAGACACCTCTCTATTCGTGTATCGCCATGGAGATGAGACTGCTTACTTGCTGCTATATGTTGATGATATCGTGCTCACCGCCTCCAGTCAGTCCTTACTTCAGCGCACCATCTCCTCCCTGCAGCAGGAGTTTGCGATGAAGGATCTGGGTGTGCTTCACCACTTCTTGGGTGTCACTGTTGAGCCGGGTCAGTCTGGTCTCTTCCTCCACCAGCGGCAGTATGCACTTGATATCCTGGAGCGAGCAGGGATGACTGATTGCAAGCCCTGTTCCACTCCTATTGACACTCAGGCAAAGCTCTCTGCAGATATGGGTGATCCTGTGGCTGATCCTACTGCCTACAGGAGTCTTGCTGGTGCTATCTCCAACAACGGTCCGTTGCTGGGTCTCTTTTAAATTGTACTAAGGTGTTTAATTTATCCTTTCAAATGTCAAGAGATAGAAAGATTCTAATAAGGATCTAAACGTGATTTCTTCTTTAAGGAAAAAAGGACACTTTCTTTGTATATTTGAGGTATACCCGCACAATACCAGAAATACAGATAATGGTTCGCCATCAACATAGTTTGGCCAAAAGGGAGAAGCATAAGTATGGACAATCTGAATAAATTTGCATTCAGAAGGAAACAATTATGCAAGCTATACTGTTAAGTATATTTGTGTGTACTGTACAACTATAGCTATCTGGCCCATACCTCTTGTGTATCCTCTGAAAAACAAGAAGCATGGGCTAAATACTCCAGATAGCTATAGCTATACAGTTCACACACCTATACCCTTAACATATATCAGCATGAAATAAAAGATAGATTTGCATACTTGAGAGGATTTGCCAGAACTCTTTGCCCGATAGTAACAAAACTGGTCTCTTGATTGGACATAAACCAAGCCAGTGACGAAACACTAAAACAGAAACACAGCAATATTAGCATTACATACTTTGGGTGCAAATGGCATGAACAAGACCTAATTAAACAAATCTTTAGGTATATAGGCATACCTTCCAGTAAATATGTGCTCTCGTAGGCCTAATATAGTGGGTTTTCTCTTCCGATACTTTCTACTCTCAAACTCCTCCAGCACATTTCTCATTTTAAATGCCTCTTCAATATAATTATCCTACGAGTAACGTAAAATAATTACCAATACTTTATTACAATCTGTACAATACTGAGTTCAAAACTAAACCTGATTCATATCAATGGCCTGGAGTGCTTCTCCCCTAGTGAAGATTATGGCATGATTTTGGTTTTCAGGTTTTCCCTCTCCAATATCTGTTGGTCTGCCGGGAAGCTTTATGCGGTAAATTTCCTACAACAAAATTTACAGCACCAAGCATGAAAATGGGACAAGATATAATCGTTTAGTTGCAAAGCCTGAGCATTTAGTTGCATAAATTGGTGCAAAAAAATTTGACAATAAAATACTTATTATAAATATGACACACTATAATCTTCAGAGTGAAGTGTGGATTTCCGTAAAACATGCTTTTATAGGAGTCTAAATTATATTCAACAAGTACCTCGTCATACTTTTCACCACCTTTGACAAGAACAGAATAATATGTCTTCTCAGTTGTCCCATTTCCAGTTGGAGCCTCTACCTCATCAATAAAAGCAACGCGTAGTGATGGATTCCTATGCAATTTACAAGTCAGAATGGGTTGGAGCAAGCTTACTACATAGTTATAGAACATTAGCTTCTGTACATTATCATAAGGTTAAGGATATTCAGATAGCAACTTTTGTCTTTATTATCCTTGGATGTCTTTTGCATGCCATAGACTTGACATGAGACAACATAGGTGAATTTGATATCAGCAATAGCTAGTGCCATTTCGCTACCAGATTGTAACTCCTGATAGGATTCTATTGATCTGTCCCGGCCAAATTTAGCTGCATGAAACCAAACATGGAATCAGACATATAAGGATAGACACAAGTTAGAAAAAGAAAAGATGAACACATTAGTCTTACCAGGATCTTTTGTATCTTGAAGGCATTGGATTTCAAGTGCCCTTCTGTAGTACATCATTCCTCTCACTAGCAAAGTAAAAGCAAACAGTTAGAGAAAATTGTATATGTCAAGGAACCACAGGATTGAACTAGTGAGTTTACCTGTTCTGGTGAGCGTTTGACCCCTATAAGATGCCCAATGACAGATCTCCTCCATCCTTTCTTTAAGTTCGTCTTCATCCTTCGGATGAAATTCTATTCGCTCAAGGAAATTCTTAAATTCATCTAGGGGGACATACAATAGTCATGGTGAATCATTTTCCGACAGAAGAAACAACTAGCTCAATCAATTTCAGGTCTAGCATCTGCAAAATACCTGGATATATTTTCCGTAGGTAGAACAGTATTGATATACCATCCTCATTCTTTTTATGGAGATCATCCGGGGAAAAGAGCACCTCCTCTTTGAAGTATGGAGTTAAAACACTGATGCAGAATCAGAAAAGCAATCAAACAAACTATCGGAAATAAGAATTTTAAATCAAATACTCATTTAAGTATGTATTATAATGTGAAGGATCATTTGACATAAGTATGCTAACTGTGAAGCCATTGCTGACTTCAGAAAACAGTTTCAAACTGAGTGCCAAGAATGCAAAGAGCCATAAAATGTTGCTAGCATGAATTAATGCAGGAAAAGAGAAAGGACAGGCCAGGTAGGTTGCGTACCTGAAGGACATCATGCTACGGACAGGTGGTGCCCTTGGCATTTTCATAAAAAGTGAGTTTGCAAAAAAGGTGATCCTACGCCGAGCTTCCAAGTTCGTTGGTACGTATATAGCAGATTCCTTTGTTGTCAACAACAATTGAAGCCTAATACACTGTGAAGACAAAATTTCACTAGATCATATAGTGCTCCTAACTATGCAAACAATATTGCTAAAAAATTGTAACTACAGAAAAAGATTTCTCGAAAGGAATCACGACCTTCTCCTTCCAAGCAACATGCTTCAATGCGTCCAGATTTAAATTTGCAAATAGTTGTTTCTGGCCCTCATCCTTCAAAATACTGCAAGATTCCCACAAGAGAAAGACAGAGACAGAGATAAAGATAGCTGTCAGAGACTATCTATGAATATGCTCATGTCAACATATATCTTACCCTTGTCCATTTTTCATAATATCCTGCGTGATAATTTCCATTATATCTTGCAACAGATTGGCAATCTGTGTATTTTTCTTTACAGGATCATTCTCATCATACTCCTTCTGCAAATGGAACAAACCAATTTTTTTTGCAAAGGTGAGGAATATGTGGTGCAGAGAAAGATATTCATTTTTTAAAAGGAAAAGAGTACGGGTTATTAGCATTGTGGTACCAGTAGATTTAGCAGCTTATCAAACTTAGCACTTAGCTGAGGAAGCTCATCCAATCGGAATTCTTTCACGAGTGATTTACGTTGTATGCTATCTTTAATGCTTTCACGTATTCTATCAACCACTCTGTAGGCACGGTGCAATGCAATATCAACTAAATTAGTAGCCACAAAATTATAAGGCAACCATCAGTTTTTTTTTTTGGGAGGGGGTGGCGGGGGCAAAGAAAAGATGGCTTACTTCTTATCACTTTGTTCTACTATAATGCTGTAAAGGATATCCAATAATGTCTCGTAGCATTCTATTACAGCATACTCAGTATAAGGATCCTGCTTTATCCTCTTCAACAGTTCATCATCCCTTTTCTTGACACTCTTTGCCATGTCAAGTGCAATTGGAATCTAAGAACAAATATATTGGCAATGAGCAGAACAGAATTCCCACAGGGTTATTATAACACTTCAGTAGTGCATATCGTGTGTACCTTACTGGCAAGAAGGAAAGGAGGCCACTGAAAAACACTAGTTTCACCACCAGATGATGGAACAATCAATAGATTTTTTTCCCTGTAAAACAAAGGAAATACATCATTTTAAGGTGTGCTGCAATTCAATTTATAAAATAAAGAGAAGTTTAAGACCAATGGTAACCTATTGCTCAGTAAGTCCTCTTCTCGCAAAGAATTAATAAATGCATTCCATATGTCAGCAAACTTATCAAAGGGCGGGGTTTTGTCCTCCTGGTGGAAAAAGCTCATTAATTCCACTACTAAGTCCATTAAAACAAAGCCATCAAAAAATGGGTACAAAAATATAATCTTACAGTTCGGGAAGAATTCATGCCACTCATAAGGCGGCCTATCAAGCGACATGATTATCCTGGTAGGTTCAACTAGAGGAGAAATATCTTCATGGTAAACAATTTGCAAATATTAATATCAGTAAATAACAAATGTCAGTACTCCAAGGGTGCACTTAGTCTCCAGCTACCAACCTCACCCAAGCGGCTAAAGGCACCATTTACTCCACCACATATTGTGGAGAAAATGGCATACCATATTTGTGTGTCCATGAAGTATACCTGTGAAAAAGTAAATTAGGGGAGAATTTTAAAAAAAAACTACGATGAAAGTTCATAATGTACATACCATGACAATTGGAGCCCATACAGTAGTCACAACTCCTAAGTTATGCTGCACTGTGAAATTAAGCATCTTATCAGTGTTATCAACATTATGCATAGGAGTTACATACATATAATAAAACATCAAAAAATAATCTTACAGTTCGGGAAGAATTCATGCCACTCATAAGGCGGCCTATCAAGCGACATGATTATCCTGGTAGGTTCAACTAGAGGAGAAATCTGCCAGTGGTAAATGACCATTGATCTCAGTAACAATTGAACATTCAAAGATATGCATATAATTATTAAAGTCTCTTAAATAAAAAAGAGATTAAATAATGGTAATGATTTTATGAATCAAGGTTTTGTAGAAAATTGTCCAAACACGTCTAATGGCAAAGGACAGCCAAAGCATGTTCTAATGAAAAAAGAGAGAAGTAAATAATCCATATAAATTCAATCAACAAAGTAAAATTACTATCTTTGTGATTTTAGTGCTAAGATATTGTAAGCAACATGCCACCAAGAGTAATAATAGACAAGATTTTTATACCAACCTCAACATAAAAACTGAAGGCAAGCTTGCATATAAGCAACAAAATCCAGAAGGTTGTGTACCTGGTTTTATATATAAAAAATAGTATTTGATATAGAGATGATAAGATGATAAGAATTAGTGACAACATAATGTAAATCTTACTTAAGAAGTGAGCAAATGTCTTCATACATGCCGCGGGCAACATATAATTTTGGCTGATTAGAAATCAAAATGTGTCAGAAGTTATTTACAAACAATTCTGCTAAGAACTTAATGTACATGGATTTAGTTATAAAACCTTACCTGAGTCCACCACAAAAAGAACCTAATAATGCGAGAATTTGAGCGCTCTAAGGCCCCTCGAATTGGTAGAAATATGAAAAACAGGGCACTTAAGATGTTTGGTAGCATGTAAAGGGCAACAGCAAAATTATAAATTGATTCACTCTGCACATTTCGGATCCAACTGCTGAAGAACTTCACAAGGCCTGTGGGATTTTGAATGGAGCTTGCATATGTTATCGGAAGAATTATCAACCAGGCAATGGCTACACAAAATTTCAGGACACACCGCATCTTTTGTGAGCACTCCAGGCTCTTCCAAGCCTTCCAATTGAGAATTAACTCTAGTGTGGCTGAAAAGGTTTAAAAGACCAAATTCAGAAATTGTGTTGCATTTGAAACAAGGGCTGGAGCAGCATCAGATTCTATTAAGACCTCTACATACAAGTCAAACTTAAGAGAGTATGCAGTATGAGAAATAATCAAAGTCATAAAATGCAGAACACCACTGAGTCACAAAGTTAATTTTTACCTTGAAGGAAGTTCAGGAATGCTGCTGTTATAAAGATTGTTGATACATTTCTGAAAACATCTGCTTCAAATATAGAAGAAAGTGATCCAGAACTCTGACCAGAAGAGCTCCAGGCAATAATTACCATTGCCTGAAACAGAAGAAACACATAAGGTGGCACACACTAGAAAAGGTAACAATCTTTTGTGCAGAGACAAATGCCACAATTTACCTGGAAAGACAATATAAAGAAGGCCCACATACGATCAAAACTTCTGAATAGGTGCAAAAATGTACGGACTTCAACAAAATTTGTTTTTGACGCCCTTCGTCTGCGGATCACATGATCATGTTGCTGTGCAAACATCTAAAGTTAGTTCCATCATGATACAAGCTACTTAATTCTGATAAATTTTCCTTCAGCCAGATGCATATGCATTGAGTTCTATGCACTGACCAATTCAACCCAAAAGCTTAAGCCTTTTCTTAAAAAAAAAACCCAAAAGCTTAAGGTGGTAAGGAAAGGTGGGTGTGATTCACTTATACTTCAACCCTCCCTCTCACATGCATGCTCCCACAGGCCACAAATGTTAAGATAGGAGCTTGATGCAATTGTTTTATTTGATCAGGCTCACCAGGATTAGAACTTGAAACCTGTGGCCTTGATACCATATTGAGTTGCATGCACTGACCACTTCAACCAAAAAGCTAAAACTGATGGGGAAAGGTGTGCGCAATTCAGTTATACTTCAACATTAGATTATGTTGTCTTTCCAGGTCTTAGCTTATTAGTTGAGATAAGGCTAGGTATGATTAGAACATTAGATTTGCGTTTATTCTGTAGTTACGGTTGCTAGATTTGGAAACCATTGCAATCAATTAAGAAAAGATTAAACCACAGATGGCCCCCTCATGTTTCCATTCCCATATGTATCCATCTGTTCTCCCTATTCTGCAGGCTGCTTGCCTGCTTGCTGTTCCTAACCAATCAAATCCATCTCTCTAATCCATTCCATACTTCCCATCCCCAAGAAGTCGGTCCGTGATAAGGCAAGTGAGGGGAGCTGTAATGCAGGTATTCATATGATGCAGCTTCTCCAGAGTGAAATTTGCATCTATTGAGAAAACTCGGTATTGTTGATCACTTCACGTGAGAGTTAAATGTAATCTGTAGAGATGCTTACTTGATTACCCTAAAAGGTCCCGTCTACACATTAAAAATTCAGCTATAGTTCATAAGCTAAGCCAAATAATGCAGTTAACTACTAGCAACTGATGTAAAACATTATTTGGACCAGATTATATGTGAGCTGAAGAATTTCAGCTGTGGAATGAAACAATACAGTAGTAAAAAAAACTAGAAGGCAGTAGTCTTTTCTAAACTCCAGATGGAAAAAAGACACACAATGGTCAGAAAACTGATGACGTGTGGAATGTTTATTTATTGAATCCAATGTTAAATCATGTGTTGAGAAAGAAAAACAGGGCCAAACTGCTACCAGTGCATATTCAACAAAGTTCAAAATAATGCAAAAAAATAATGAATAACCTCAGTTTCATTCTTGGTTCTGGTAGGCTCCGCAAAAAAGTCAGCTGTTGGATCCATTGGCCATCCAAGTTTCTTGAAGCATTTCTTTGACCTGAAAATGCGTTCATCACAAAAAGGAAAGTGGCAACAAAGCTTATTTGCATTATTTCTTTTTTTACAAATTCCTAATGAACCCTTGTTTTCATGATATATGCCCCGATTTTTCTTTGATGTGAATCATTTAGTCCATGATATTTTCCTATCTTTTTTTCATATAAGGTGACACAATGTACTTTCCTCCACCCTTTCAACTTCCTCCATTCGAGTGTTGGTTAATGGTAAACCAGTTGACGAGATTAATAATCATTGAAGAGGCCTTCGGCAGGCAGATCCATTCTCAGCATTTCTTACCTTTTGCCTTTGCTAAAGGACAGAAATGCACTATGAAAAGGAATTACCAACATTTCAAAAGAGAAGAGAAGGAATTACCAAAAGTATTCGTTCAAATCATCATAGTTTCTCCACTTTGAGTGGCTCACTGTACCACGTTTGCTCCTTGCAGCTTCCTTTTGCATCAGATGAAAATTCAAAAAAAACAAACATCATTATGAAAGATATGTGAATTTAGCTTTATAGAAATAACACTAGGTATTTGTCACTTATTTTTTAAAGCTATACAGCGGGGAAAGCCCCCACTGTATTTGTTACTTTAATAGCATCGGAGTTCTGCATTGAATGTGATAAACTAAACAATGCTGGCATTTGATGCCATTTTGTCTCGAACACGCAGGAGAGCTGCGTATCAATATATTAAGAAGAAAATGGGTTTTAGAGACCCAGGGTACAGTCAGGTTTTATTAAGGGAAAACCTGGACAGAAAAAACCATACTTGACCAAAAAGACTAATCACCTGTTACATGAGGCATTTGATGCCATCAAAGTGAACCAGAACATTTTTGTGTTATTTTGATGCTATAAAACCAAATTTCCCCTGATAAGTAATAGACAAAGGATGGTAACAACTGCAAACTGATTCAATATGTAGGCATATATCCAATGAGTTCGAGTTAGCTATACACATACATTATGCTTAAAAAAACATATGATCAAATACCTTCTGCATAACACTGTAGATGGGTTGAATTACGAGCTGCAGAAATGCATCGTCACTCCCCTCTCGCTGGAATGGTGGTTCAAAGAACCCTCCTGTTCTATCTGATATTATGTCATGTAAATCTCTTGCCATCTACATCACGGATCCAGGGCAAAAATATTGTTAATGAGTTAGCATATGTTAAGACATCAACAGCCCCCAGGCCATTTATGAGGAAAAGAATCATTGTTGTGCAGTAAATTTTAAGATTTGAAGTAGTGTTTGATGCACAAAAAATGCAAAAATTGAAAAATATAGAGGCTCTTGCATTAATTTCAAGGTTCTAGACACTAGACAGTTGTTATGGGCTAGGCCTTTGGACCAGATGGGCTTTTGGTACCCGTAAACAGTACCCGCGAGTTACTGTAGCAGGTTAGGGTTAGTTAGAGATAATAGTACCAAATTGAGAGTCTATTGCTTAGGGTCAAGTAGGCCTCTCTATTTAAAGAGAGGAGTTGTATCAATTAAAAACAAGCAAGAAACAATCAATCTAGTTCTCCTCAAGTGTTCATTCCTCTCACCTATGATCTAGCCTCTCAACCCTAACAGCTGTCTCCATCCGGCTATCCTCCTGGTGGTGTTTATCCTGTTATGGACAAGGTCCATAACAACTTGGTATCAGGTACGCCAGGTTCTGATGCTGAGCTATTCCAAATCCCATAACAACAGTATGCCCGAAACTTGTTTTCTATACTTCATTATTACATATTTTTTGTGAAGCTTGAAATTTGTTTGTATACTTCATTATTACATATTTTTCTTGAAGTTTATGCTAGTCTTTATTCAATTTAAGTGTTGCGACACAAATATATCCACATGAATCTGTTTATATTGATAGACCATCAGTTCCTGAGATGCTTACATGATGCCTAACTTTACAAAAGCTGTAGTGTCAATGCCATTTTTGCATAAGGTGGCAGAATATTGCCTGGAATAATCTCGCTTATTAACATGTACCTGCCTCAGGTGACAGAGGACGGACCATTATGCTCTGTCTCAACACTCCATTTCCCTTTTTCATGGATATTTTGATGGGACCAGCAGGGGAGGCCCCTACCTCTTCCTTTTTCATGGATATTGTGAAAATTCATACGCATAACTCATAAGCTAACTTTGTTCTCAGGACTCTACCATGACTGCATAGCCTTCAGATATGGCATTCTTTCATACTATAGAATTAAGAAAATTGCTCCAGTACTCTTCCCACAAAAGTTAGCACAAATCCCAAAGCACACTCAAAGCATTATTAGCGTTGTAATTAATGTGAGGACCCCAACACAGCCTGTCCCATCCAAAGCCCACAAAAATTGTTCCGTGTTTAGCAGCACTGAACACCCTCGTGATGTGCAGGAAGCCTGGGACACATTGCTGTGGTGAAGAGAAATCACCAGGGACGGTTGGTTGCACCCAGTGGCGGACCCAGCTTTTGATCAAGACTAGGGCCAAAATTCAGTGATTAAAGCTACTGCATATGAAAAAAAAATTCTTTGCTAATTATAATTGTGAGAAACGGATTGAACTTGCTCTCCGGGCTATGATCATTCTACCCTTTGGACACAACTAGGCAATTTCATTGATTGAGTCCACCTTGGTAATCTTGTTATCATGATGGCTCAAACTAAAGTAGCACAAATGGTTTAAGTTCAATCCAATAATCAAATTGATGAATTGAACAGAAACTAGAATCGGCGGGAATTAGAGAGAAGAGGCTCCTTTGATCTCTGGAAAACAGAGCTTTGAACTGTGAGCTGGCTGCGGTCTGCAGCAATGACTATCGATCGCGGCCGCGCGTGGTGGCAGCCTGGCCGGCCGCCGGCTCCGCGAGCTACCAGGGCGGCCGGTGGCTTGCATGCAGACGCAACAGCATAGCTCCCACGCTTTGGCCTCCACGAGGGATCTCTGTCAGGCGGCGATCCGGCGGCAGCACCAGGCGGGCAGGCTGCGGCGGGAGAGCCGGCGACTCGCAAGGAAGGCGTGCCCGCGTGGGAACGGTGTGTGCGTGCAGGCAGCATGTGCCCCAGTCTTTGGACTGGGCTGTTGTTCTTTGGCCCAAAAATTAGTGTGGGGGTATTAGATGTTAGTGGGCTACGACTAAGGAGAGGCCCTAGGCGCAGGTCCGCCCCTGGTTGCACCACTGCCCCTGTCGCTCGAGATTCGCCGCCATCTCCATTGGCCAAGAGCACTCCAGTGTCAGCCTTGACAAAATCTTTGGCTAATGAACCCTAATGTCGGCTGATGACCCAATTAGTCATGCATAATTATAGTCTCACAATTGGCTGAAACGTATTGTCAATCAAACTAGTAAATTGAACTCAGTTTACAATCTCAGAGATTAATGCAGCAATTTTTTTTCTATATGATATTGTTCTTCAGAGATGAGAACATGAATTTGATGATGAATATAAATCATAAGAACTTGGGTCATCGACATCAGCATTCTTACATAGCCAGCATCATCCTCGTTGTCCATGAATAAGTAATTGTTGGGGATATTTCTTGCCACAGATGAACGCAATTAAACAGTGTTTATTTCGGATAGGCCGGTTCAGGTTGGAGTGTTGCACTGAGCAGGTGAGGGCCAGGCCCAGCAGGCACCAACAAATAAAAATCGTTGATAGTATTTTTAATTAATTAAATCATCGATAGATTTGTGTTAATGTTTTTAGAAAGGGTGTACTGGAGCAGTTCTCTAGAATTAATGGTATTGATGCAAACCAGTGCGCCACACGCTGACTTCTACAGCCAAATTATGAAGTTCACACAGAGAGCATAAAAAGCTGATAAACAACTTGACACACCAGCACTGCTTGTTACTGTTTTTTGATTCTGTATATCAAAGGAGAAATAGCTAATGAAAGATTTTTGCATGAACTTAAAATAAAAAGGATTTGGACAAACTAAATTTTCATGAAATATATCAAAGAAGAATCAGCTAGTGAACTAAGATCAGAACTCCCACACAAGGAATGGAGAAAAGTAGAATATGTTGCCACTTACATGGTGGAAGATATAGCAAAGACATTCAGGCATAAAGCGAACATTTGAAGCTTCACCCCAGATCAGTAAATACAGCCCTATGTAAAGAAGCTCTGGCTGTTGTGTGGAGGCATCCCTTGCGATTCTGTGATTTAAAAGTTCTCTTAGTTAAATCAGGCGCAGGATTTCAAGAACAAGATGCACATCAAATTGATACATACTGACCTAATGTTTGACTCCAAATGCAAATATTGACACCAGGAGTTGTAATTCTTAAATATCTTTTCCATCAAGTCTATAACTGTACTATTACGTATCTGCAAAGGGGTGAAGTATATGTAAACGAGCCCCTAAGAAGTCGATTCAACATAACTGAAATAAGAAGATTGAAGTGACTTTTTACCATGTGAACGTGTCTTTCACTCTGGTGGGCATTACCCTGTTGTCTCATGTCAATGTTTGCAAGCAGCAAAATCAAATGCTCCTTTTGATTCTCAACATTGCCTTTCTACAACAACGAAACATAACATGACATTAGAAAGACAAAATTTTCAATACTAACCGCATAATATATGGTGCATTCAAAGCAACATATGAAACAAAATATCCATAAATACACACAACAGAAGTCTATACTTTTGCGTCAAATATTTTGGCATGGTCATAAAATTTCCAAAGTAATTGGAATGGCAAAGGCTGAGTATGGGTTGGAGGACTAAGGGCAGGCACTTGCCATTTGATCAGCAGGGAAATGCCACCATCAAGGCTTGCGTGGTTGAGATAAAGGAAGAGATTAGTCATTTCTCCGCTTCTAGGAATTCACAATTCACATGGACTACACTCTCATCCTTACATAGATAGGGATGACTTACTTCCAAAAAGAAAATTTCTCCCTAAACTGTGAATCCTAATATGTAACTAACATGACTGACTTGACAATTATGAAAATCGGATGCAGCTAACAAACTAAAAGATAACCTTCCAATTAGCTTCATGTGTACTACATCAATTACGAGCTGTAAATGAGTGTACTGTTTTAATGGTGCAGTATTTCACCTTTGATAGTCAGAGATATAGGAATTAGTGAAAACCAGCATTAACAACCAAGTACCCACCCCACCACCACCTCCCGGTGCCCACCCAAAATCCACAAAAATGGGAAATTAACTAAATGGTACTCAGACGTACAACAACGTGGAACCCATATCTACACAAAAAAGGCATTTTTTCGCGTATCGGATTGAAACCAATGTGTATTGTAGGTTGATGTCTTAACTTCATCCTTGATACTTGAAATATATAAAGTCTGGAATTTCCAAAGATTTGGATTTGATAAACCAAGATAGTACAGTCAAGAAAATGAAATCCATTTGATATTCATTTAGTGGCACCTGAAATCCAAATGTCTGCCAAAGCCAATCAAGCAAATCATTGACCACAGGTTTGTCCATTTCGTCATCAGAGCTTTCTGGTACTTCAATCCTTGGCATTGGAAGGCCTTCCATCTGACGAAGAAGCCCAACTGCTGCTTTGATCTGCATTTTGCACAGCATGTGAAATTCATACAGCATGTAGTAGTTTCAAATAAAATTAAATGAAGCTTAAGGTATATGACCTCAGGAATTTCCATTATTGGTTGTCTTGGAACAGAAATATTAAGGGGTAGAATGTTGTACTGTGAAAAGGAAGCTTTATCTTTTTCAACCCCTTTAGCATACTTATCATACTGGAAAGCAAAAGGTCAAAGTAATGTTATTACATGATACAGAAAATGTGAAGAAGATGAGATAACATGCCGTAAGGTAAGGTAATGATTGGATACAGAACCTCGGCAGCATGTTTGGCAGGTGTCACTGTTTTCAGAACATCATATAAGACGGACGCAATCTGATAGTATCTAGCCATCTCCTCCCTGAGCCACTCGACAAACAATAAGTTAATGTCACAAAGTATGACAATGCAAGTTTGCTAATACATCTCAATACCGATCACCCTTACGGTTTCCTCTTTTCATGATCTTCCTCTAGATATTTTCTACAGTAATGCTCATAGAACTTTTGTATCTCCCTTGCATCAGTTGTGGCAAGCCTGCGCTTTGTCTCTTGTTCATCCTGCCAAACAAAAAAGGGCAAACATGAACAGACCACATATATGGCTGTTTTTTGGTTGGACAGCGGAAATAGTAGTTGACATTATGAGGTATTTTACTCTTGAGTGATGGACAATTCACATGGATTGTTGTACCCCAAACCCTTATTTCAGAGTATTCTATATTTCTATTACATAAGTTGAAACTACCAGAAATTAATTGGTTTCTGTGTGAAGCCAGTAAGCAGGAAGTACAGAGACAAGCTACCACTACCAACATGACTACACAGAAAAGGACATCGAATGGTGTATGGCCCGGCACCAGTATTAAAATAGCTAGGGTCCAGAAATTGAGCAGAGTAGAAAAAGAGTGAGAAATGAAGCTTTACGTGCAATTATCATGGTACCCAAGCTAATACAAGTTTATCGCAGCAGATAATTGTACGGTTCAGACTTGACATGGACTGATGAAGAGATACCTTTTCGAGCCTATGCAAGAGGTACGTTTTGAATTGCCGAACTCCTCGTCCACCTGAGTTTGGATCCATAGTGTGAGCCTTCTCGAATGCGGTGAAACGACCTTTGTTCAGAGAGCAAGGACGAACAAGTGAAAACATTCAGGTTCACGTAACTGGTCCGCAAAAAAATATGCACAAGAATGCCTTTTTTTTTCTTTTTTCTTTTTTTTTTGCGAAAGAAGAATGCCTTCTTCGTTGTTGAGCTCAAATCAGTGTCAGGATAACACGCACATGTGCGGCTACTATTAACAACCAATAAGCATCTCACAGCAAGCGAGTAATCTGTAATCGAAACTATCTAGCTGCGTGCGATCACGTACATAGGTAGGCGACGCGCGGGTTCTCCTCCTCGATCTCGTTGGCGGTGCGGAGGATGGGCACGATCGGCGCGAGCGACGAGGGCACGAGCTCGCTCTCCTCCACTATGTCGACCCCGTCCTCCCCGGAGAAGCCGTCGGGGCGCATGGTGAAGGCGCGCGTGGGCGCCCGTCCCATCATCGTCCGCTGCCGCCCCGACTGGGACCGCACCGGCCCCGACGGGCCGGCGCTCGCCATCCCCGGCGATGCCGCCGATCCCGACGGCGCGCGCTCCTGCTGCCGCTGGTGTCGCCGCGCCCGAGCGCGGGGTGGTGGAGGCGCTTGTGCCGACTGACTGGTGCGGCGGCGGCGGCAGCTGCAGAGGAGCAAGGGGTGGGGAAGGGAGGGGAGCGGGGCAAGGCATCCTCGTCTTAATAGGGGCCGGGGAGGAGGAGGAGGAGGAGGGCTCGAGGCGGGCGGCAGTGGTGGTGGCGCTGAGTGTGGAGCGCGCTTTTTCGCTTTGTGTCTTTGGCCGCCGCTTTGGCTTTCGGGTCGGGGGAGGGGAGATGAGATGGCGTTGCTTTTTGGCGGGGAGGGATGGGGGCGGTCGGGTTGGGGAGGGATTTTGGAATTGGGATGGCCGGCGACGGAAGCAAGGAATTTGCGACGCCGGCAACGGCACGGGAGTTCCGGATTCCGGAGGGGCCGGCGGGTGGCGTGGCGTGGCATCCGGCAACGGACCGACGGAGTCGGAGGGGACGACGACGTGGAGTGAACTGGTGAGTACTGACGGGTGGGCCCGAGTAGTGGAAATGGGGGCTTTTGGGAGGTTTATGCTTATTCGCCCTGTTCGTTTGGATTGTTTCCAGCGAGCCAACAGTGTTTTTCTCTCAGCGAAAACCAGCGCCAGCCACCAGCCACCAACCAGCCAGCAGTGTTTTTCTCTCAGCAAACACCAGCGCCAGCCACCAGCCACCAGCCAAACGAACAGGGCAATTATTCTCTCTCGTCCTTTTGAGATTTGTTTGTTGTTATTAATCTCTCCCTCCTCTGCACTGGAACATGATCCCCTACTTTTGCTTTTATTTTGTCTCCTCAGTTGGCTATATGATATGCGGCCATGCCTGATCTGATACTGTGGGAAGCTGGCTTCTTGTCAAAATTAAATTAACTAAGCATGTCTTAAGCTAGGAAGGATCAGTAGGTGGCTTGAGCGAGATACATCCTAGTTTCTATGCATGCGAAGGCGGGTCTCTTCCTTCTTTGCGAAGGGTGCAGTGCAGTCCATTCGGTCTAAACACGCATGCCCCTTTTCGAAAGGGGAAGAAGATGACAGTGTTTCAGACCGCTAAGGATCCAACTCACTGGACGATCCGTTCTCTGTTTCAAAAAGGGTTCCGTGTGGTGTGGCCCCGCTAAAGCTACCGTGATCGTGTTAAAAAAACGGAACGCAGGTGCCCATGCCAGTGCCACCAACTTAAGTGCTAAGCGTTCTACTATAAAGCTACTAGCTACAGTGGCCTTGCGTTTGTTTTTTGTGGTAGGCGGTCAATCTTAAAATCCAGGGGATGTTTGCAACGTGAAATTATAACGGCCGGGAGGCAAGTTGCTCTTTTACACCGTGCAAATCTTACACTTGACCCGTAGGCCAATTGGCGACGCGGTGGCTCGGCCTGTGCGTGCCCGTAACCTTTTCCTTTTACTATTTTCATTTGCGTTTTGTTTTAAATTTTTTGTGACAGATTTTTTAGTTTTAATTATAATTACTAGCTTTCTGTTGGAAACATTTTCGTGTTTTTTATTTTTTGCTGACCTTTCATGTTTTTCAAAAAAAATTTCCCCACATTACACAGTTTTTTGTATAACTTTTATTTTGTTGTATTGTTTTGCGTAATGTTTTTGTTAAAGCTGTTCATATAAAATTTGCTTTTATTTTTTATATTCTAAACATTTTTCATATATTTTTTGGGGATGATTGGTCCGGTTTTAGAAAGTTTAAGGTGTAAAAAATCCATTTTCATAGGTTGGGGGATGATGTGTTCCATCCCTCATAGGTTGGGGGATGATGTGTTCCACCCCTCATAGGTTGGGGGTGAAATAGACTTTTTCCTTATTGTAAATATATACTTGTTGTGGCCTGTGGCGATCAAATTTACTTGATGTTGTTTCTTCAAGAAAAAAGGTTCTGCAGCTTGTGTTGATAGTATGGCCATGAAGATAAGTACTATGACACTGATGATTATGACCTTGGGTGATCGAGTAAGGGATGCATGTTCCCTTTTTCCTACTTGAGGTTATTTGCAACGAATGAAGTGTGCAGTGCTGGAGTTTTTGGATAGTTTATCTAATGCCTGTTTCTTAGTCATGTACTTTCAGATGAACCGTGGTACTGTGTAAGATGTTTGCAGCTTCTGGACGCAGTCTACTTTTATGGTATCTGTTGAATTGGATGGACTGCAATATTGGAGTCTCGACTGTCAATTGTGAAATGCTACTAGAGTTGTCACTGTTCAATACTTGTCTTCGGTCCATTGAACAGTCACGTGCTGCAATATCCAATAGTTGAAACGGTCTTGTACTGCAGAATCCAATACTTTACAAATAAAGCATAATACAGAAGCCGATTGTTTTGAATAATTGTGCTCAGTGCTCGTGTTTGCTATGGCTGGAGGGGACTTCGTGAGCTAAGATGTGTGGGGGCTGTGGACGCTGTCGATTCTGCATTTGATAAAAATAACGGTTGCATGCGGCGTTTGCGGGACGGGAGAGGAGCTGAGATACAGTGGGGTGATTACGATTAATGCATGTGTATTGCTACAGGTGAAGGGGACTATCGTGAGCGAGGGCACGAGAGATGCTGCCGATGCCACAAACGGTAAGGAGCACGTAAAAGAGAGATCCTCGGTAGACATACCTTGGCGGGTTGATGACGGGGATGTGAGTGATGTGAGGACGAAGGGGCGTGTGTGGCGGTAGACACTGTACCTTGGCGGGTTGACGACGGAGATGCGTGGCGGGTTGACGATGGGGGATACGACCGATGTGAGAAGACGAAGATGCATGTGCGGTAGTGTAGGGTGGTACGAGGAGATGAGGTACTGGGATTGATTAGAGGAAACACCATGGGTTCTTCCGAAAAAATCGTGGGTTGTTTTTTATAAACATTAAAAGTGTTTTTTTTTAAGTTTATGAAGAATTGAATATTTATATACTAAAGTTGCAATGCCCGTGCGGCACGCTCGTGCTAAACTCTATTCTATACATTTGTCTCAACTCATGTGCCACGCTCGTTTATTGATAGACGCGTAGGTACCGTCACTTTAGTGGGCCATGGTAAATAGACCAACCGTGTGAGGCGCTTTTAAAATATTTTATATTCGCTCTCTCATATATAAAGAGCTTTATGTATATTCTCAAAACTCAATAGTTGGTATTTATTTATATGAAGAAAAACTCTTCGATTTATTGTCTATTAGCAATACGGGATAGACGTGGGTATGAATGTGGGTATATTTTGGGTCCTTTTTTGGGTGAAAAAAGTTGATCGGGAAAACAACTAAAAGAGCCCGCAACAGTTAAATTTTTGTTGCGTTTTTTTTCTTCCCTCCCATCAAAGCCCGACAGGTGGGTCCTCTGTGAGAAGGTGGGGGTGGATTTTTTTTGGAACGTGTTTTCAATTCTCTATGATACTTTTAGGACAGATGAAACCGTTTTATTTGGTATTTGTTTTGAGAAATGTTAGTATTCCTTTTGGGATAGAACTATCTCAATTATTCTAAACCAAAAATTAGATGAGGTGGGTTCACGTTCACTCCGTCAGCTCATCCCATCCTATTTTATTACCCCATTAATCAAATACATGCTTCGTCTTTTAGGAAGGGAATACCAAAATAATTCCTACAAAATTTATGACCACTAGCACTTTTCATTCCTGAAATTCATCCACTTGGGCCGTGTTTAGATGTTAGAATTGGGAGGATGAATTTGGTAGTATGATGTCACTTCGTAATCATTGTGCTACTGTAGCATTTCGTTTGTATTTGTGAAAAATTGTCCAAAAATTGATTAATTAGGCTCAAAATGTTCGTCTCGCAGAGCACAACAAAACTGTGTAATTAGTTTTTGATTTTATCTACATTTAGTACTCCATGCATGTTATGCCATTTTGATGTGATGGAGAATCTTCTTTTTCATAGTAAATTTGGAAGTGGAATTTGGGATCGGCCTTGTTCTCGTTTGGGCTCGTATTTGAGAAATTGAATTGGGTCGTGGAGTTGGAGGAGACGTGGTGAGGTGATGACCACTAGTGGCGGGTGGGTCCGGACTGTGGGAATGGACGAATGGCAGCTTTTTGTTTACTCTGTCTTGCTTTTCTTAGGGGGGTTTAGTTTTGTGCTGGCTTTATTCTCCCTCTGAGATCTCTGCTTCCTCCGCTCTGGTTTCTTTTTGTACCTCGCCGCGGCTCACAGTACTGCACGTCGGCGCCGTACGCCGTGCTTTGGTGTGGAACTGAAGCAAGCACAATCTGGGTGAGGAAGGATTAGCAGCACGCTCAAGTGATCCTAGGTTCCTTCTATACAGGCGCATGTCTTTTCTTTCCCAACGCATGGGCAAGTATATATTGTGACACCGGATCGATGGCTCTACGTACTCAATAGTCAATCCAGGTCTCAGGACGGGCCTGCTTGTTTTCTATTCCAACTTCTTAGCGTTAAGACTAATTTCTGCAGTATTAGTTAAGCGTTAAGCTTATTATACTATTATAAACTCTGTTTGGTTTCTGTGCATCTATCTCACGCGGGGAATGCAAAAGTTTGGCCCCATTTACAGCGCAAGTTCATCGATACACTTCCTATATGAAATTTGGACGGACGTTCTCTTATATAATTCATGTGATATACTTTCATTTCTAAATAAAGCATTTAAGCACAAATCCAGGATAGCATCATGCCATCATTCTTGCCTTCTTTGTCTAGGAGAATTCTAGGATGAACAACCTTCATGATGAATGTGTCACGAACTACTCCCTCCGTTCCAAATTATAAGTCGTTTTGGCAAATCTAAATTCATAGATAATAGTATGTATCTACATATATACTTATGTCTAGATACATACTACTAACTATGAATCTTAAAATGCCAAAACGACTAATAAATTGGAACGGAGGGAGTAGTAACCATGCATGCATGTGCTTATTCAACAGGAGTGGCCCATGCATGGACATCAAAGTTTCCATTTTTTTGTGCACTAACAAATTGGGCATACTAGAGTTTTTTTTTATTTTTTATGATTTTGCAATATTATATTTTCTCCTAATGAAAATGCATGTCTATATTCCTGCAGCCGTTTCATCTGACGGTAGGCTCGTCCGCTCATGAATTAGCTATTTTTACGTTTGTTAGTATATTTTTAGTTAATTAAGTTGTTAGCATCCACATTCTTTTTAGAGTAAAATCCACCACCGGTTCCTGTTGTGTCATCTCGGTCCCTAAACTCATAAATCGACCGTTTAGATTCTCAAACTCATTCGATTGTGTTATCCCGGTCCCTAAACTTACAGATCACTTGTTCGGATCCTCCAACTTATTTAGTTGTGTCACCCCAGTCCCTAAACAGGATGGTCTAAAACTTTATATCAAAAATTTATAAGTTTTTCATGTGAACTCTAATGAAGATAAACTTTATATCAAAATTGTAGCCCTCGGCGCAAAAAGTTTTTGAATTAAAACTGTTTAGGGTCCCAAAATATTGTTGCATGTTTATAGATTTTAAAATTTTATTTTTAAAATTACATTTTGAGACAAAAATGACTGAAAATAAAAAAATTCAACAACAAAGTTGTAGATCTTGTTGATGGCTACAAGCTTCATATAAAGTTTGTCTTCGTTAGAGTTCACATGAAAAAATTATAGGTTCCTTCTATACAGGCGCATGTCTTTTCTTTCCCAACGCATGGGCAAGTATATATTGTGACACCGGATCGATGGCTCTACGTACTCAATAGTCAATCCAGGTCTCAGGACGGGCCTGCTTGTTTTCTATTCCAACTTCTTAGCGTTAAGACTAATTTCTGCAGTATTAGTTAAGCGTTAAGCTTATTATACTATTATAAACTCTGTTTGGTTTCTGTGCATCTATCTCACGCGGGGAATGCAAAAGTTTGGCCCCATTTACAGCGCAAGTTCATCGATACACTTCCTATATGAAATTTGGACGGACGTTCTCTTATATAATTCATGTGATATACTTTCATTTCTAAATAAAGCATTTAAGCACAAATCCAGGATAGCATCATGCCATCATTCTTGCCTTCTTTGTCTAGGAGAATTCTAGGATGAACAACCTTCATGATGAATGTGTCACGAACTACTCCCTCCGTTCCAAATTATAAGTCGTTTTGGCAAATCTAAATTCATAGATAATAGTATGTATCTACATATATACTTATGTCTAGATACATACTACTAACTATGAATCTTAAAATGCTGAGCAGATCCGGCCATTCCCGGCGAGGATCCGGCGGGAGCTCGCCGGAGAGAGAACCTCCAGCCAGCCGCCGCCGGGAAGCCGACGCGGCGGAAGAAGTCCCCGCTGCCACCGTCCTCGTGGGGAGCGCGGACTTCCGGCCGCCCACTCCGGCAGCGGCGAGGTCGCAAGGAGGGGGGAGGGGGGAGCTGTGGCGATTTTCCTGGGGCCTGTTGTACTACGTCAAAGGACATATTCCGTGTATTCTTTCAATATTACATGTATATAGCTTTTGGAGGCACCAGGAGGTCAAAGGTTGTGTTTCTTAAAGAAACAAGTAGAATAATATCCAATTAGGTAGCTCTTGTGATTTCTAATATCTAATCTATCGAGTAATATATTTTTTTTTGTTTCAGCTTTCGATGAGGCCATGCCTTAGCACAATGCAGAACGGCGCTGGTCAATCTTCCCTACCGTGCTGCTGCAGGAGCTCCTCGCTGACGGGTGGCTAGACGTGCCACCTGTGACCGACGCCATCCTGAAGGTCGTCAACAATAATGGGCGGAGCAGGCTGCTCCAACCCAACCCGAAGCTCTAGCACTGTGTCATCGCGAGGTTATCGGTGGTGTCCTTCTGGGACACAGACATTGCCAGGTAAACGAGGCTGCTCCAACCAAACGTCTAAACACGAAGTTCATGATCAGGCTGAAAGACATCAAGGGCACTGTACTGGAACATGACACGGTGGCTGAGTTCCTGTCTCGCTAGCAACGAGAAAAAAGCCTTGACGGCCGCCCCGTGATCGACCACTTCAGGGTTCCTCGTGTACATGAGCTAGAGCTTGGAGCTGCTCCAGTAATTAGTGTGCTTAATTGGAGTCTCTTGTCCATCAGTACGTCCATCCACCGTACGTAGAAATATTTTTTAGATATTTAGGTTTATGCAAATGTGAATGGTATAGTCAAGATTGATACAGATCGTCAATCAATGCGGCCGGAGTTGAGGACATGTGAAGTCACATTATTACTCTCGAGTCTCCATCATATCGGCTGCAGTAACCAAATCGTCATTTTGTTTCCAATAAGGAGAGCAAGAAAACGACGTTTACTCGGTCAGCTACCCAGCGAAAAAGAAACTGCTTACTTTATTCCCAAGATAAGAATTAATGGCCACAGGCTCGTAACAATGAAAGTCACAGGAACCATATATTTGTACCTATATATGAAGTCCACAGCCATGCCTACATATACAGCTATACCTCGATTACCACTCGCCAACTACAACATCTTTATATTCTCGTCAAGTCTTTAGCTTTCCTTTTTTCTTAAGGATAGTATTGAGAGTTGGAGACAAAGCACTCTTTTATCTTTTAATTGCATATATCCACTATGGATATAGAGGTCAGATTTATATCCGTTATCTAAAAATAAGTCACATAGCTGAACAGCTATTTTACCCCCTGCTCCGGCTATCCAGTAGCATTCTTATCTCTAACGGGAGTTTAGGCTCCCACGAGTAGTGTGTTGATTGATTGAAATAGCTGTCGCAAAAAGAAAGATTGATTGGAATCGCTGAGAAGGAAAACCTTAAATACTGTTTGAAACAGATATAAATATAGACGACACTACATTTGAGAGCCTAATCTCCCCTGGAATACACAACTAGTGCCCTCTAGTGGGTGCCACAAGTGACAGAAAATGCAGTATATTGATCTTTTAGACAAATGTAAGACCTATTTTACCCACTAGACGGTTTCATTTTATCGACTTGTCGTCTGCAGCAATGATTTAGGGTATACGGTGAATAGTCCTATTGACCTCAACCTTCTAATTTAGGAAAATTTAGGAAGTAGTCCTATTTCACCAGTCCTCCCTCTCTCTCCCACTCTCTCTCTCCCTCTCCCTCCCCCACCCAATCCTCTTCCACCCAGCCACCCAGGAGCACGGTGGCAGAAGCGGCAACGGTGGCCTCCAGCGCGGCAGTGGCGGCCCAAAGGGCGGTAGTGCACAACGGCCCTTGGCCAGCTAAGAAAGCGGCGGCGGCATGATCCTGGAGGGAAATGGCGGGCAGCAGCCTGCCCGTGCCTGGCCTTGGGAGTGGCGGCGGCGTTGGCCTCCCGCGCGGTGGCATCAGCCTGAAGGGTAGTGGCCGTAGTGGCATGGCCTGTCGGTGTGCTTAGGAGTGGGGCAACGGCTAAGAGATCGATGGCATGGCCTCCTGCACCGCGGCGGAGGCCAGGGTGGTGGCTACTGGTGGCAAGTGCGACCAGCCACCGCATGGCACAGGCGCGGGGCGTTGAGCACCATGTGTGAGGAACCGGCGCGACCGGTGGCTGCCATGGCCGGCCCGTGGGCCATGGGCAGCGGGCGCACATGACTGCAGCATGGCTAGCGAATGGTCCAGATGCATGGGAGCAAGAAACATTTTTTCTTTCTTAATCACTTCATAGGGGCGTGCGATCATGCCTTGATCCTGAAAATGTGGTTTGCAAGGGCGGTGACTGCATCCTCCGCCCCTACAAACTGATTTGCAAGATCGGGCACGCCGCTGGTGCCCACAAACATGCGATTTATAACTGCGAAAAGCGCGTGTGGATCAGCGTTATCAATTGTGCCTATAAACCATTTTTTGTGGTAGTGGATCTCTCATAAAAATTGAACCATGACGTGTTTTTAAGACCAATGTCTCTACCTGAGTGGCGCAATGATTTAGATTGTAGACCTAACATATAGGTCTGTATATTGAATGTCACTGGATCATATATTAATGAATGTCACATATATAAACCATTTATGCCTGCATATACAGTCAACAGACATGTCTACATATACAGCTACTCCTCGATTAGCCTTCGCCATTTACAGTGACTAACTTGAGAATTTCTAGTTAGTCCGTGCATAAATTTCGTTTGACAACATATTCCATGTATTCTTTCAAAATTACATGTATATAGGTTTTGGAGGCACCAGGAGGTCAAAGGTTGTGTTTCTTATAGAAACAAGTAGAATAATGTCCTATTAGGTAGCTCTTGTGATTACTAGAACTACTCCCTCCGTTCCAAATTATAAGTCGTTTTGGCAAATCTAAATTCATAGATAATAGTATGTATCTACATATATACTTATGTCTAGATACATACTACTAACTATGAATCTTAAAATGCCAAAACGACTAATAAATTGGAACGGAGGGAGTAGTAACCATGCATGCATGTGCTTATTCAACAGGAGTGGCCCATGCATGGACATCAAAGTTTCCATTTTTTTGTGCACTAACAAATTGGGCATACTAGAGTTTTTTTTTATTTTTTATGATTTTGCAATATTATATTTTCTCCTAATGAAAATGCATGTCTATATTCCTGCAGCCGTTTCATCTGACGGTAGGCTCGTCCGCTCATGAATTAGCTATTTTTACGTTTGTTAGTATATTTTTAGTTAATTAAGTTGTTAGCATCCACATTCTTTTTAGAGTAAAATCCACCACCGGTTCCTGTTGTGTCATCTCGGTCCCTAAACTCATAAATCGACCGTTTAGATTCTCAAACTCATTCGATTGTGTTATCCCGGTCCCTAAACTTACAGATCACTTGTTCGGATCCTCCAACTTATTTAGTTGTGTCACCCCAGTCCCTAAACAGGATGGTCTAAAACTTTATATCAAAAATTTATAAGTTTTTCATGTGAACTCTAATGAAGATAAACTTTATATCAAAATTGTAGCCCTCGGCGCAAAAAGTTTTTGAATTAAAACTGTTTAGGGTCCCAAAATATTGTTGCATGTTTATAGATTTTAAAATTTTATTTTTAAAATTACATTTTGAGACAAAAATGACTGAAAATAAAAAAATTCAACAACAAAGTTGTAGATCTTGTTGATGGCTACAAGCTTCATATAAAGTTTGTCTTCGTTAGAGTTCACATGAAAAAATTATAAATTATTTTTAAATATAAAGTCTTTAGACTATTTGACCCAGATGGTATTCAAATCCATGTTTAGAGACCGGGGTGACACAACTGAACAAGTTGGAGGATCTAAACGAGTGACCTGCAAGTTTAGGGATCGGGATGACACGGTTAAACAAGTTTGAGGACTTTTTTTATAATAGATTATAAAATAATCCGGCCTTGACCACATGGCTACGGCCATAGTTACAAACTAGCAGCTCTTACGTCTGCACTCACACACTTTAAGAAAATAAGCCACCCTCTAAATTCGATGAAAATTACAAAGCAATTCTATTGCTAAACCTCTATCCATGGTGGACAAAGATCCGCATTGCCAAAACCTCCAATGTTTGACATGCATTCCTTATTGCATCTCTGTCCTGCTCACGCCATTGTAGTTGTGCTCAGAATCGGAGCCAGTACGTCCCCTGAAGAGTACCTGCAAATAAGTTTTCATCGGAGATTTGTTAAAAACCATATCATTCCTTCTGAGCCATAATGCCAACATAGCGCTGAAGCACCGACTAACAGCTGATTTTTTTAACTTTCCCCCTAACCCGACCAACCAATTGTTAAACAGACTATTAAAATTATTTGGTGGTCGAAGATTAAAAGCAATTTGAACAGTCCTCCATAGAAATCGTGCCATGTGACAGTTGAAAAAGAGATGCTGGATAGTTTCTTCATAGGAACAGAACGTGCATAGTTTGCTCCCATTCCAATTCCTTTTAGATAAATTGTCCTTTGTGAGGATCACCCATTTTTTAGATACCACATAAAACTTTAATTTTTAATGGTATTTTCATCTTCCATAACTGATTGTTTCGCTGTGCATTGTCATTGCTCATAAGGGCCATATACATAGACTTGACAGTAAACAAGCCAGACTGAGTGAGGTTCAATCTAAAGCTATCTGCACTGTCATTTAAATGAATATGGCTAATGCGGCTAACCAGGTTATGCCATAAATTTAAATCCGATGCTACCAGTGATCTTCAAAAGGACACATTCAGAGGAAAGCTGCCAAAAACAGTAGCGACTATATCATGTTTCTTCCTAGCAATCTATACTAAAAGGATCCTAGAGAATTGAAAACGTTTTCTACCAAAAAATCCACCCCCACCCTCTCACAGAGGCCCCACCTGTCAGATTTTTTTGGGGTGGGGGACGTGGGAAAGGTGGGAAAAACTTGATGTTCCAGGCGCTTTTAGTTCATTCTCCGCAAAACTTTTTTCATCCAACGTCCCGCGCGTACCCACCTCCGGCCAGGTGGGCCCCTAACTCCCCACATGCACACAATTATCCCGTATTTCTAATAGACAAAAGATTGAAGAGTTTTTCTCCATATAAAAAAAGACCAACTAACTCGAAAAATAATGTGCCTCTAAATTTGAGAATAGCTAAAGTTCTATATATACACACGTGCTTGCGCACGTGCCGCGGGTGCTAGTATTGTAGAGAGACGGGTATTGTTGTCTAAGTGTAAAGTTACACAACCATTTATCTTCCCAGAACCTGATTTGTTTACCGTCATTTAAAAGTTTGAGGACCTAAACGGTCAATTTGCGAGTTTAGGGATCGGGATGATACAACGGTACAAGTTTAGAAACCGGTGATGGATTTTACTCTTCTTTTTACATCTTAGTATAAAACTTTGCTGATTTCTCCAACAACCAAACTATTATGCGCATAAAAGCCTTTGCAAATCTTAAAATAAATATAAAAAGAACCTGACTTGCTTACCGTCATTTAAAAGTTTGAGGACCTAAATGGTCAATTTGCGAGTTTAGAGACCAGGATGACACAACGGTACAAATTTAGAGACCGATGATGGATTTTACTCTTCTTTTTACATCTTAGAATAAAACTTTGTTGATTTCTCTAACAACCAAATTATTATGCACATAAAAGCCTTTGTAAATCTTAAAATAAATATAAAAAAATACGACGTCAGTATCGAGTCAACACCGTACCAACTAAACTATCATTAGTTCTCCACTGATGCGCTAATCGACCCTCTTTTTAGAGTACTTGCTCGTGTGATGTGAAGCTTGGTTAACATCTCTTTAATCTCAGGCCAAACAACACACCTATATACGTACGGCGGTATGTTGTATCTTTTCATACCGCAAAATCAAACAGCTGAGTAGTATATATTTGTAATTTCATCACGAGAAAATACAATATTGTAAAATCGTAAAAGATAAGAAATAAAAATGAAAAAAATCCATACTAGATAGCTGAAATGGGCTTAACCAAGCACCTGTATTTGGTGGCCCAAACATTTTGCAACTGAATCGCAAATGGCCTACCTAAATGGGCCAGCCGAGAGTGTTACTAGCATGGCTGCATGGGTGTGCATCTGAAAGCGTGGAGTGTGCACGGCAAAGTAATTATATTTTTTTTAGGAAAGAGAATATTAATTAATAATATCCCAGCCGCTGCATCGACCAATGCATAAAGCTGTTCCTTATTACATGTTTTATGTAAGCCACACTCCAAGGAATCACAAAAACAAAGTTTTGATTCATAAAGATAGAAACAAACGATATGGTCTCCACTCAAACAGTAAGCCTATTAATGAAACGCCAGCCATGTCTGGCGAAAATCTCCATAGCAGTACTCTCAATCAT
>OAMR01000946.1:13392-57773 GCA_900205405.1 Echinochloa crus-galli | reverse complement strand
TTTTGCTATGTATTTAGATATAGTGTATGTCTAGATCTCCACACCATGTTCCATTAGCAATATGGGACTAATAAATAAAGCACCCCTTCCCCTGGTAATGGGCTTCACAACATTTGTGGCCCATTAAGACTAGTGGATCGAATCCAGTTGTCTCTTGGGCATATTCCCAACACCGGGGATGGTGTTCAGGAGAAGGTGGCGGTCGGTCTGAGAGTTCAGGGAGACACCTTGGAGGAGATCGTTCGTGAATGGTGGCAAGGTCGACAAAGGCGACATGAGAGTTAGGAGAGGGCAATGCCTGATGTGAGGGAGGGGACGATTATATATATGGTGTCCCCAACTGTTGCGAAGGGGTTGGTGCAGTGTGAGAAGAGAGCAGGCAACTTGCCGTGGAGAGGTTCGTCGAGGAGAACTTGTGAGCCAACGATCGAACCAGAAGGATGTACGTTTGAGCTCCGTTACCAATTCATACTCTGTTAATTGAGCAGAAGCGGTTGATTTCGTCAAAGATCAGACGGCTTAGGAAACTATATATCAGAGCGACGCCCAGCATTGTCCCATAGTTTCGCAGGATCCAGCTTTTCCTGGTAGAGGGTTCAGGATCGAAGAACTTGTCGACGAACTTCATCAAGAGGCAGTGGTTTTGGCATCCCAACAATTAGAGCGAAAATCTTGTCACGTATGCGCATATTATCATCTAGAAGAAGATGAGAATACTCAGGCCGGCGCCACGAGCACGAAGAGTGTTCTTGAACCACTGGGCAATACACTCAAGTTGGAAACCCTATCTACATTTGGGCAGATACATGACATGACGGTCGCCTGATTGATGCACCTTTGCATTGTTGCCTCGCAGTACACATACTCGGTGAGGCGAATCGACACACCTCACACCTCTAGGCATCATGTCCATAGGCACGTTGTTAGCAAGTTCTGCATGAATATCTGCTGCCGAATCTCAACATGAGAGGAAGGGAGGTAAGATGAGCAGACAGAAAATGGCACGCAGGAGACATAATCCAGAATTTGATCTATACTGTTCAGTATTGTTTTGAAATTGTTATTCTATACTTTCGGTACAGTCTAATGCAAGAAGCGTCGAATCATAGCCGCGGTTGGAAATACACGACACATGCATATCTCCTTCGTTGTTCAGATTTGTTCGATGTGTTTCTTTTCTGAATATCTCCTTGCCTTCCATACTATCACTTTCAGCCGGTGAACTGCGCGGTGTCAGCGTGCTGGACTGGCTCCTGCAAAGGTCAAAGTAATGCTATTAATTACATGATACCCGAAATGTGATGAGGATGGAAATGGCATGTCTCTTAAGATATTCTAACGATTGGATACAGAACCTTGGCGTGATGTTTCACAGGTGTCACGGTTTTCAGAACATCATATAGGATGGATGCAATCTGATAGTATCTAGCCGTCTCCTCCCTGAGCCACACAACAAAAACTAATTAGTGTAGCATAATATGATAATTTGTAAGTTTGCGAATACAGCTCAATATTGATGACGCTTACGCTTTCCTCTTCTCGTGATGTTGCTCTAGATATTTTGTACAGTAATGATCATAGAATTTTTGTATCTCCCCTGCATCAGTTATGTCGAGCCTGCGCTTCGCCTCTTCATCCTGCCAAACAAAAAACGGCAAACATGAAGACTACATGTGTTGTTATTTTTGGTTGGATGGCAGACAGGGTAGTTGGCATATAATGTGGCGTTTTACTCTTGACGCACTGATGGCAATTCACGTTGACTGTTGTATCCAAAACCCCTTATTTCAGAGTATTCTAACTGTGAAATATATAAAGTGGATTACAAAACCTCTACACAAAGTTCTCTAAGAAACTAACAGAAATCAATGTTTGTGCACGAATTCTACGGAAAACCGGACAAAGGTGCAGACACTCGGCATACATGGGATTTCCCGTAGTGGAACCAGTAAGCTGCTACTGTATCTTACAGACAGACAACCCCCGTGAGTCCGTGACTAGCCAAATGGTTTGGCGGGTGTCAGAACAGGGGTCCAGAAATTGATCAGAGTACAAAAAGCTGAGCGATGAAACTTTGTTTTTATTACTTTGACAGTGCAATAATAATTGTCATGCATGGTATAGTACCAAATGAAACTAGGACAACATCGAGTCGAGATCTAACGCAGCAGACTATTAGTTGCTTCGGTTTGCAAGGACTGATGATGAAGCGATGAGCATGGAGCACAAGCGTGTACCTTTTCAAGCCTATCCAAGAGGTACGTCTTGAACTGACGAACCCCGCGTCCGCTTGAGTGTGGTTCCATAGTGTGAGCCTTCTCGAATGCAGTGAAGCGACCTTTGAAGTTCAGAGGGCAAGGATGCAATAGTGAGAACAAAACATTCGTGTAGATGTAGCTGGAGGAGGTGGAGGCCGGGTGATGCGCAGCACACGCGCACATACATAGGTAGGCGACGCGCGGGTTGTCGTCCTCGATCTCCTTGGCGGCGCGGAGGAACGGCAGCACGATCGGCGCCAGCGACGAGGGCACGAGCGCGAGCTCGCTCTCCTCCGCGCGCACGCGCTTGGGAGCGCACCACATCTTCCCCCACATCGACGGTGAGCGTGGCCGGCAGGTGGAGGTGCTAGCTGACGGGCTGCGGCTGCGGAGGAAGCGGTAGTGGTAAGGAAGGGAGGGAGATGGGCAAGGGCAATGCATCTCCTGCTCGTCTTATATATAGAGAGGATGGGGAGGAGGAGGGGGGACTTGAGGCCGGCAGCAGTGGCGGTGCTGAGTGCCTGAGTGTGACCAAAGGCGGTAGCGTGGAAATGGCGGCAGGTTTTATGCTTGTTCTGTCTTTCACTTATGACATTTACAATCGTCATTGTTATTGTTATTATTGTTGTTGTTTTGTTTTTTATATTATCCTCTCCCTTCATTGTTGGTACTTTTGCTTTCATACATTGTGTGTATCTCTATATTATGAGTGTCTATGGTTGGCCATGTTTGTTATATCAGCCAACTTTGTCACCACACGAACAAAGAAAACAAGATAAAATGTAACAAGCAACAACAACTCAGTGTCGTGTTTGAGTGAGGTCTTCTAAGTATACGAATGAATCACCTACCACTAAGACCTTGTTCGGTTAATCTCGGATTGGGAGAAATTAATCCTTTCCAATCCCTTTGGGGACGGGATGATTAACTGATGAACGAGGATTGAGGGTGCCAAATTCCCAAATTTACGACCAATAAGTATTTTTTTCATCTCTCAGTGCATTGAAGTATAGATGCTTAGTTATGCGATTACTTGTACTCCCTCCGTTTACGACTAAAAGATGTTTTGGACAGGATGGTTGTACTAAAAATAGGCTAATGTTGTTGGTCCGAGCGTCAAATAAAAAAGGAAGGAGGTAGTAATTGGCAAGAAACACGTTGAACATTTTGCTACTTGACTTCTTGTTTTCTATATACATCATCTTCAGCAAGGACACTTTGTCCGGTGCTGATGGAGTTGCAGAAAAGCACGCATGCAGCAAGCTTGACACTCATATATTTTTTAGATTAAGGACATAAAGATCCGGCCTCCGCTGACAAGTTTGAGAGCTTGCAGCCTAGACATCAATCAACTAAGAAAAAACAGAACCAGCAGCACTTAGACCGTTACTGGTCACTATGACCTGATACAAAAAGATTCATAGATCAAAGAGACAGAACAAAAGACTAAGCAGCCTAGTTCTTGATCCTCTTCAAGGTATTCTATCCCGCCTTGCTGAAGATCTCCATTAAAGTAATCTCCAGGCTCCCTTTCTTCAATAAATCCCTCTCTTCCTCTTTAGAGAGTATTGTCCAACTTCTGATCCAAAACGTTCCCCTGAAGACAACCTGTAATACCGAGTTAGGTTTTGATCTTTGGAAAATAACATACTCAACCACAAGGCCCAACATAGGGCAGCTGCGCCAATTAAGATTTGTTTTCTAAGTTTAGAAGGAAAACCTCTAATCCAAGAACCGAAAAGATTAGCCATGCTAGACGTTGGTTGAAGGCCAAAAGAAATGCTGACTGCATTCCACATCAAGTGTGCCATGTTACAATAAAAAAACAGATGTTGAATGCTTTCATTCTCACTGCAAAAACAGCACTTCGTGCACCCTTTCCGTCTCCTCTTAACAAGGTTACCTTTACTAAGGATTACCCCTTGTTTTAGATACCACAAGAATATTTTTATCTTAAATGGAAGTCTTACTTTCCAAGCTAAATTTTTTTGGGCGTTGTGTTCCTTGCACAAGATCTTTGTACATGGATGGTACTGAAAAGCGTTAGAGTCCAAACAAATGTTTCATTCTTTTTCCTAACTAGATTATATAAAGTGGGATACTTTTTCATCAAGGGTTTATCTCCTATCCTCAAATCTTCCCAAAATCTGGTTTGTTGAGCACTATGCACAGTGAGCCGACCCCTTGACAAAAAAAGCTCCTTCACTTCCATTAACCTAGTCCAGAAATGCGAGTCTCCCTTTCTTTTCCTTGCTTGAGATAATCTTTTGTTTCGGAGATACTTTTTCCTAAGAATGTCTTGCCATAGGCCCTCCTCATTTAAAAATTTAAACAACCATTTACTCAACATAGACTTATTCTATGTATCAAGATCCACAATGCCCAAACCTCCTACACTTTTAGGTTGACACAAAATTCCCCACTTAGCAAGTCTATCCTTTTTCTTGTGTTCGTCACACTGCCAAAAAACTCTTGATCTATAATAGTCTAACTTCTTGAGGACTCCTTTAGGTATCCCAAAGAAAGACATCAAGAACATTGGTAGATTTGTGAGCACTGAATTGATCAAAACAAGTCTACTCCCAGCGGATAAAACTTTACCCTTCCAGCTACTTATTTTCTTTTGAAATCTCTCCTCTACTTGACCCCAATCTTTATTTGAGATCTTGTGTGAGCTCATTGGTATACCTAAATATTTGAAGGGCATAGCTCCTTCTTTACAACCAAATAGATCCATATGGCCCGCACGCGGAAGGCCTCCTGCTGACTCCTTGCGCCCGCACGCGGGCGGAGCGCCGCCGCTGCCGCCGCCAGCTCTCCTCTCCCCGTTCTCTCCCCCTCATCACCGCCGAAGCGGCCGTGCGGAAGCCTATGCGGCCGCCGGGACGGCGGCGGCGAGGCTTTTCCTGATAGCCTATCCAGATCCGCGACCACCGAAGTAAGATCTGGCATGGATCAGCGGCGACGACGACCGACGGACCTGCACGGCCTGCAACTCTTCGGCTCCGGTCGTTGATGGGCATGACGATGGTCGATTCGGTGGCGGTATTTGTGCATCTACATCTTACGACAACATCTTCATTCATAGCTGATATCCTCTTTACAATCCCAGAGATTAGTCATCTTGATTTCGACTCACGGATCTTTTACTCTGCTGATGTTTCCCATCAATTGATGGATCTTGCAGACGTTGCGCGTGTGCCTATTGGTTACTTCGTGGCAAAGTCATCGTGAGATAGCGTGAGTTAATGGCCGATTGTTGTTGGTCAAGATTGGGTAGTATGGGGGGGGTGGGTGTATTGGCTCGGTAAGAGGATGGAAGTAGCATTGATGGGCTTCGAATTGGTGATACCTTTTTTGGTTCAGATTTCTCGACTCCAGGGAGAAATCCTCAGGTCTGTCCTTAGTTGGTTGTGCCTGATGATGGTCTTTCTTGCTGTGTGCATCTTAGCTATGCAGAGGCCGGGAATGATCTTAGTGTAATTGTATCTTCTCCATGTAATTGACTAAGATTAATAAAGTTTCCCTTATCGAAAAAATAGATCCATATAGTCACAGACTTTGTCCTTTGCTTTCCCAAAACAAAAAAGTTCACTTTTTGTGGAAGTTAATCTTGAGGCGTGACAATTTCTCAAAATTACACACTACTACTTTCAGATTCTTGGCCTCCTCTAGATTATTATCCATGAAGAGGATTGTATCGTTGGCGTATTGTAGTATTGTGAGTCCTCCCTCCACTAGATGCAGTACTAGGCCCTTGAAATGGTCAAGTTTCACCGATCTTTCTATCAAAACCGCCAACATATCAGCTTTTAAGTTAAACCGCCAACATATGCGTAATAGTCAACAAACTAGACACAAGTAATACCCTAATCATATATGATCTGTTCCTTAGAGTGTCTCTTTAGAATTTCCAAATTAGTATCAGGTGCTGCTTAGTTTATCAAGCATGCTTCGTGTGGGGCGTTTTAATATATATTTCTTATATGCTTTCGAATGTTATGTGATTGGTAACCCTACTTGATTCTACCAGCTAGTCTATCCAAACATGCATGTTCTTGTTCCATATGTCCCGTCATTCTTCTTTTCCTTTTTGGAAAATGGGGGCAAGACCATGTGTTTTCTTTTAAATGGCAAGACCACTTGAAATTAGCGGCGAAAACATGAGTTTTATTTTTTTCGTAAACGGATGCAAGATCATTTCTTTTTTAGTGGGGCAAATACCACATGCTCTTCTCATTTTTTTGGAAGATAGGGCATGATGACTAAGTGTTTTCTAAACAGAAAAGAAAGAGTAAAAAATGTACTCCATTGCAAAGGAGGGTGCATGATGAGCTAACGGTTCTCTAAAGAATTCATTAATAAGTTTCTGGAGACAACGTATCTGTAGATAATAAGAGCCCAGAAAATGGACAACACAGCAAGAGATGATGACTAGTGGTAGCAAAGCCCTTCGCTGGATGTCTTTTCTACATTGCCATTTCGGGAAGACTGTGTGTGTGGAGCGCGCGCTTTTTTCGTCAAGAATGGAATAATCTCAGTAAGCATCGATTCATATGCGTTCCTTGGTGACCAGACTATTCTAGCTCTACACAATCTACCACTCTTTAGCATTGTTATCCTGTTCTTTATCCTCCCAACCGTGCCAAACAACATCTGTTCAATCAGTCATTTTCTGGTCTTAAGAATTCCATCATCAACGGCATTAATACTGCAATTTCTAGTGTGCAGCAACAGATTGCTTAGTCAGATGGATAGATATTTTCCCCTGCCATGACTCTAAGAAATTCTAGATGACACAAAAAGTGGAAATTATAACAAGCAACGAGAATCCGCCACACGGACCAAAAAAAAGATAGAAGAGTATGACAAGCAGCAAACAATTCATTGTCCTGTTTGAATGGGATCTGCAACCTATACGAATGGGATCACCCACCGCTATTTGTTGGGCAATCTGGTTAGGTAGAAATGATGTGGTGTTTAACAATATGCTAGCTTCATTTTCTTTACAGGTGATTTAGAGGAATCCATTGGATAAGGTTCTGGCGTTGCTGCTAAAGAAAGAGGAAAGACTCTTTGTAAAATCGGGATGCCGTGCCTTTGAAGCCACTTTGATGGACTTTTTTGCTTCAAATGGATGGTGTTTTCTTAATATACTTACATACTTATAAGTTTTTTTTGTTGGGTTTTTCGTTTCTGGAATCCAATCTCCTAGTTTGTAATAATGGACAGCTATATGTATCGGTTGATATAGGGGCTGGAATATTTTTAATAATATTCCCTATTTAAAAAAGATGTACACAATGTTCCGCAAGGGAACTTTATTCAGTGCTGATGGAGTTTCTCTACAACGTTTCCAGGCGTTGGTCCTTACCGCAGAGCACCATCCAATGAGTGCAAATTAAACTCTGCTAACCCTACTTGATTGTTGATTCTACCGGCAGGTCTATCCAAACATGCATGTTGCTGTCCCACACGTTTGCTATCATTTTTTTTTTTGGAAAATGGGGGCAAGACCAAGTGTAACATGTGTTTTATTGTTTTTCGAAAATGGAAGCAAGACCAAGTGTTAGGCCATGCTAGCAACTCAGTATGAAGCTGTGCGGGCCTTCTCGCAAACTGAGATACGAGCCTAGAAAATCGACAGCACACCAAAGGAGATGATCACTGATGTAGCAAAACCCAGCGCTGGATGTCTGCAGCGTGCAGTTTTTGCTTCAGAGTGAAGTAACCTCAGTAAGAATCGAATCATATGCGTGCCTTAGTGACCAGACTATATATAGTAGCTCTACACAGTCTACAACACTTTACACAGCATCATTATTCTATATTCTTGCCAACCGTGGCTATCAACATCCATGATCCATCCGATCAGTCATTTTCTGGCCTCAAGATATAGAATTTCATCATCAACGACATCAGCAATCTCTAGGGATTATTTAGTCACATGGTGAGAGATTTTCCTCTGCCATGACTCCAGGGTCCCTTTTCCATTCTAACTGCACAAAGAGGTAGAAGAGCTCAAAGCGAAATCTAAGATCTGCGAGCATCAAGTGACAAGAAAAGGTGATGAATAATGCAATGGGGGATCAAAAGGGTCAAACAGGTGGAGGACTAGCTATGCACCATTGCCACAGCTTTTTTTCATCTCGGAATCACCTCGGTGTGCCTCTTATTATCCATCAATCGTAATCAAATGGAAGCACTCAGATAGTGTTTGGTTCGGCAATTTTGCTCTGGTAACTGATTGCGGTGCAAACTGATAACATTGTTTTATGTTTGGTTCGAGTGCTCCGTAAACGGATGCCGTGGAATCACGTCCCATCCAGTTCAAACGCGATAACGCTCCTCCGCGAGATGAAACAGATCCCGCTCCGCTGCTTTTTTCTTGCGCTTGCGTTCGCCTAGTAGCTGCAGGCTGCAGCGCGTTCCGCTGCTTTTTTCGTTCGCCAGTAGCTGCAGGCTGCAGCGCGCTCCGGAGTAGCGACGGGGACTTCACCGGTGTTTTTCCTTTACATTACCAGAGAGAACGAATGAAGCGAACCAAACAATCGTAGTAATCCGTTACTATTTTCGGGTCACAGCGGTAATAGATTTCATTACCGTTTGCGTTTACATTCTCCTAACCAAACAGCACCTCATTGGCAATACCTTCCATCGACACCACACCTTGAGAGACCAGCAGAGTCAAAACTAATGCAAGCACAACATTGCAGCTCTACACAATCTAGTAGATGGAATGTACCATTGTTTACAGCATTATTGCTATTATATTCTTCACAAGCGTACCAATCAAAATATGTTCAATCAGTCATTTCTGGTCTTAAGAACTTCATCATCAACATTAGCACGGCAATTACTAATGTGCAGCGCGCACGGCGGGAGATTTTCCTCTGCCACGACTCATAGTCCCTGATCACTGCAAAAAGTAGAGGGATGAGGAGCTCAAAGCCAAATCTAAGATTTGCGACCAGTAAGTGAACAAAAAGGTGACGAATAATGCAACGGGGATCAAAAGGGTCAAAGCAGATGGAGGACCAATGGACCACGGTCCATGGCACAGCTTTCTTCCATCTCAGAATCACCTAGTTTTTATTATCCACCAGTTTAAGCAAATGGATGGAGTCATTGGCAATATAGGTTCTATGATTCTATGAACCACACTTCGAGAGACCAACAGAGCCCAAATCAACCACACAGCAGAACACCACGTAACAAACACTAGTCGTCGTAACTAATTAAGCTTCACTTGATTCATTCAAGGTGAGCTTCCTAATCTAGCTAGATAAAGCTCTCAAAAAAATCTGGCTAGATAATTAAAATACAAGCCATCCCGCGCGCTCTCATGCCTGCTACTAATCTCATCAGCACGTGGCCTGCACGGTCAGCGCGCCGGACTCGCACCCGGCGCCGGCGAAACGCTGCCGTGTGCTTCACTGTGCACACGACTCCCTGCCGACGCACGCCGCCGTGAACGCCTTGAGCGCCCATTGTTCAGTTCCTTAAGAGGGTTCAATCCCTGATGCAATCCTTGTACGAAGACTTTGTGGTGTGCTGCCTATTAGTTGTACATGGCCATATGAACTGTTCGGTTTTGGTTCAGAGGTTGCAAGGTAGAGACACGATCCCGGAGCGTCAGGTAATCCGCAGTGATTGTTAATTACAGTGCTCCAGTGATGTCCTGGATCCAGCACCTGTTGTTCAGTCCCTGTGCCACCGTGCCGTTTTTTATTTTCTGAATCGATTGGGCACTGCAGCTAACAGGTTTGGTGCCAAGCTCTCGGCCGAACGCCCATGCAGCCAATCGTCGGACCAGAAGAGGTACGTTCACTAGGACTGAGATGAATTGCTTGAAGAATGTTTCAACCTTTGGTTCTACCGTACTACCCTGATGTTCAGTGCTAACCATGCATGCCCGCTCTTCATCAGTTGTTTGTAGACAGATCGAGCCAGCGTGTTTGTAACGCGTCGCCTGTCAGCCTTAGATCGGCGATGCCCAAGCCTCCCAGATTTGTCAGTAGACAGGCAGTTGTCCATAATTTAATTATTACTGAGGAAATGAATATTTGCTGTGCAATCTCAACATCAGAGAAAGGGAGGGCGAGATGCATATAGAAAATGGCACGCAGGAGACATGCATAATCCAGAATTTGATCAAAACTGATCATTTTTGTTTTAAAATTGTTAATCTATACTTTCGGTACAGTCAAATCATAGGCTCAGTTGGAAATATAGGATACATGAATATCTCCTTTTGTTGTTCAAATTTGTTCGACGTGTTTCTTTTCTGAATATCTCCTTATCAAATCGTTATGGTGCAAGCCCTTGCTAACTCTGAAACTAATATCTGTTCTTTGATGTTAATTTGCTCAAAGGGAACGGATTTGCAGCCACCGAGAGAAGAAGATGGAGGATCCGAAGAAGGCCACAAAGCTGATGTAGTGATGTGATACAAGCAAGCAAACGTCTTCAAAGATATTCCAACAATGTGTTGGAATTTCTCAGTTAGATTTTTGAGAAAAATAATCTCATTTTAAGGTGATGCATTGGTAATGTGATGGTAGCTCAAACAAAATCAGCATGTATATATGCTATATGTTTATGATGCTGTACGTTTTGAAATCATGTATAGTATCCAAAGCCTCAAGTTCTCTGTTGGACTTTTCGCTCCATCTAATATCTGCATTTTTTTCGTTATTCATGTGTTCCAAATAGGTCCTTAATTTTTATTAACCATCAATTTGTAGGCAAATGGATGGAATCATTGCAATACGTTCCATCAGCCACACTTTAGCTAAGGTGAGTGTCCAACAGAGACTAAGCACACACGTAACAACACATACTCGCAATTTAGCTTGACCTGACTCACTAAGGTGATCGAGATGCTAATCTAGCTAGAATGCGAGACAAACTTAAGCCAACGCGCCGCTCTTATGCCTTCCACGATCACTTTCAGCCGGTGACCTGCACGGTGTGCGTGCTGGACTCGCACCTGCAAAGGTCAAAGTAATGTTACTACATGATATAGGAAATGTGATGATGAAGATGAAATGAATTGAATGTTTGAAGATAATGTAACGATTGGATACAGAACCTCGGCATGATATTTTACAGGTGTCACGGTCTTCAGAACATCATATAGGATGGATGCAATCTGGTAGTATCTAGCCATTTTCCTCTCAATGAAACATGAGCTCACGCATACCCTCGAAAAAATAGAGTATCTAGCCGTCTCCTTCCTGAACCACTCAACAAAATAATAATAATAATTAGTGTACCATAATATTGGAGTTTGTAAGGTCGCTAATACAGCTCAACATTGATCACCCTTACGGTTTCCTCTTTCCGTGATCTTGGTCTAGATATGTGTTACAGTAATGCTCATAGAACTTCCGTAGCTCACTTGAATCAGTGGTGGCAAGCCTGCGCTTTATCTCTTGTTCATCCTGCCAAACAAAAAAGGGCAAACATGAAAAGGCGTTTTACTCTTGAATGATGGACAATTCACATTGACTGTTGCATCCAAAACCCCCCATTTCAGAGTACTCTGTTGCATAAGTTGCACTACAAAACCTCTACCCAATGCTCTCTATAGTGTAAAGTAACTAAATAGAAATTAATGCTTCTGCATGAACCAGTAAGCTGCTGTCCTACAGACAAACAACGTGCCCGGAAGTACTGAGATAAGGTACCACTAGTCCACTACCACCGTGATTAGCCAATTGGTTTATGACCCGGCACTCTGGTAAATGGCCACTTTTGAGCTCATACTGGAAACACTTGAATTAGATGGCTAATTGATTCCTTACAAATCACTCAAGCTTATGACCGAGACATTTGTGGGTCAAGGATTGAGACAGCTAAAGTAGTAGGAATTTGATTAAAAAATAAAATAAAAACATACAAAGGTGTTTGGCTGTTTCATTTGGTGGGTGTCAGAACATGCATGGGCCCCAGAAATCGAGCAGAGTACAAGAATCTGGGAGATGAAACTTTGTTGTTTTTGTAGACAAACTTCACCATGCAATTGTCATATGGTACCAGACTAATTAAACTAGCACAACATCCAGTACGTCTAACGCAGCAGACTAATATTAGTTTGCTTCAGTTTGCATGATGAATCGATATATGAGCATCGAGCACGAGCGTACGTACGCACCTTTTCAAGCCTGTGCAAGAGGTACGTCTTGAATCTACGAACCCCGCGCCCGGTTGAGTGTGGATCCATGGTGTGAGCCTTCTCGAACGCAGTGAAGCGACCTTTGTCCATAGATCGAGCAAGGAGGAATAAGTGGAAATTAAACGAAACATTCATTCATTCATGTAACGGAGATGGCATGCGTGGACTGAAAAAAAAATCACATATATACATAGGTAGGCGACGCGCGGGTTGTCGTCCTCGATCTCCTTGGCGGCGCGGAGGAACGGCAGCACGATCGTGTGGTGCGTCCCGACGGCGTCGAGCAAGCGGAGGAGAGCGAGCTCGCGCTCGTGCCCTCGTCGCTGGCGCCGCCACATCATCCTCGCGCTCGCTGCCGCCCCGATCGACTGGGCCGGGCGGCCAGAACCGCGCCAGCGATGAGGGCACGAGGCGGCGCTTGTCCTGGTGCTGATGGCTGGCTGCGGAGGAAGTGGCGGTGGTGGGGAAGGGAGAGGAGCGGTGCAAGGCATCTCCCCGCCTTAAGAAGAGCTGAGGCCGGCGAGGCGGAGAGGGAGGGCTTTTGAGGCGAGCTGCAGTATGTGGTGGATTCTGCTGACTTGCTGATTGTGACCAAAGGCGGGCCCGGGTTGTGGAAAAATAGCCGCTTTCGGCGAGAGAGATTTATGCTTATTCTCTCTCCCTTAGAGCAACTCCAGTGGAGGCCTCCAAATTGAGGTCTCCAAAACTCATTTATAGGCTTATCTCTACAAAATAGAGGCCCAAAGTAAACGCTCAACTCCTGTAGACATATGAACTCGCACCTCTATTTTCCCGTGGGCCCACTAGTCTGCCGCATATGCCCCTCCCTCTCGCGCCGCCGCTGCGCCTGTGCCTCGCCCTGCGCTTGCGCGCCGCCGCCGCCCTACCCCTGCCCTCCCTGCGCCCTGCCCCTCTGCGCCGCCGCCGACGAAGGCTTCATCTCCACCCGCGCCGGTTTCGCCGCGTCCTGCCCGACTCTGCGCCTCCGGCTGAGGCCGTCCTCGGCCGTCGCGGCCGCCGTCCAGGCGGAGCACCAGCCGGCCGTGGCCGCGGCGCCCGTGGGCAGTCGGTACGGCCCACGACAGTCGGCGCGCATCGACGCCGGCGGAGCGGCGCGGGCGACAGCTCCAGCGTGGAGCGGCAGCGGCTGGCCCCGGGCGGCCGCCGCGGCGAGGTCGGGCCAGGAGCTGCCGCAAGCCATCCTTTCTTCTTGGAAAAAGCAAACTAGTAGCACAACAAACAATTCCCCTCCTGCTCTCCTTCTTCAACGCAAAATTCAACAGCAAGTCGACAGCCTTCTCCCTCTCCACTCGATCTGCATCTGCTATTCCTCTCTTCAATTTCCCCACCGAGCAAGCACTCCAATTCTGCCAGCGCCATTTGCTTTCTGTCTGTCTTCCTTCTCCATGGCAAGAAGCAACCACAGCGGGTGAGCAGAGCGGCTGCTGCAGAAGCAGAGCTCCGACCAGAGATGGGGAAGAAGAGGAGAAAACGGAACCGGTGGACGACGACACCACAGCCGCCCGCAAGCCGTCGTCGCCTTTGACGCCGGGTCGGATGAGCAGTCGTAGGCCGCGTCGAGGTACAGGTCATCGTAGAGCGACCACGCGGCAGCGGCGTCGGTGGAGTCAGCGGCGCCGTGCGACGTGTCCCGGGCCACGGCGACCGCGGCGTCGCCCCTGCGGTCGCGCGAGGTGGCCGTGCCTTCGTCGAGGCCTTCGACGGCGGCGTCGGGGGCGCGGAAGGGGACGTCGGGCCCGATGTCGAGCTCGAGGCCGAAGTCGTTGGTGGGCTCGAGGAGCACCCCGGCGCGGAGGAGCCCCGGGCAGCAGACGGAGAGCTTGTGCAGCGCGGCCCAGGCAGCGGGCACCCCGTCGGGGGACGGCGCCGGGAGCAGCTCCGCGGGGAGCGCCCGCGACAGGCGCGGCGGGAGGCAGGCGGCGCGGAGCAGCGCGGCGGATGCGCGAGCGTGGCGAGGGCGGATGCGCGAGCGCGACGCCTGCGCGCCGGATGGATTGGAAATATCCAGTTGGACCCACGGTTGGATGGGGGAATTGGAGGCCTTTAGGAATGGAGGTTTGGTGGGAGATTTAGAGCCCTATGTAAAATGCAGGTCCATTTGAAGGCCCTGCTGGAGTTGTATTTTTACTTAAAGCCTCTAAATTTTAGAGTAGATGCCCATATAGAGACCCGTGCTGGAGTTGCTCTTATCAAATTTATTATCCTTGTTGCTATTATTATTGTTGTGGCTGCCGCTGTTATTCTCTCCCTTGCTGGTTCCTACTTTTGCTTTCAAAATGCATAGCTCGTCTGTAGCTCTACACCACAAGTGTGTATGATTGGACATGTCGATTGTGTTAGCCAAACTTTGTTACTGCACCACCAATTCAGAGTCATGTTTGAATAATATCTTCTTAAGTATATGAACCGATCACCTACAACTAAGGGCAGTTGCAACAACCCTCTATGCAGCATAGTTTTTGTAGCATTATTTGAGTTATCATAATACTATTTGTTTACGGGGTCGCTATATTAAATATAAGAGAAAAAAGAAAGAGGAAGAAATTGGTGTGGACTATATATACCCTTAGGCCCATCAGGGACCGCCAACATGTTGAATAAGTTTGATGATGACGTAACCCGCAAGTCACGTGACCAGCATCGGGTTACACTCAATATCTAGGATTCTAGGATTAGTTTCCTAGGTGTATTCCACTAATTGTAACCTATTTGTAAACACTAGGTTGCTGGCTTATATAAAGCGACATAGGTTGACCCTCAGGGGACACGAGAATCATCGCCCTCACTGTAGCCACAAAACTCTATAGCTTCAAGCTCTATCAAGTACCAGCAATATAAATATCACCAAAAAAAGACGTAGGGTATTATACCTCTGGATTGCTCGGATGACGGGTTATCATGAGTTTTTGATGCATTGAACTTTGCTTTCTTACTCATCGGGACCATGTTGTACATCGCGACGAGACACGATAGCGCCAAAACTGCTGGGGTAAATGACTGACTGCGGAGTGGCACGGCCAACAGCTTAATGTTCGGACCCTCCACGAGCGTAACGAGCCCCGAAGATTACAAAAACAGTATAAACTAGAACTAAATATTGTTCCTGAATAAATGCGAAGTACTCCCTCCGTCCAAAAAGAATGCAACTCTCGTTTTTTGAGGAGTCAAATTGAAATGAACCGGATTTTCGTAATCGAGAATCCGACTCCTACCATTGTGATAGTCGACACATCGGCTATCACGTATAGAGCTCATTTCAGCATAATATCACATCCATACAACGATAGACACGACTGCAATCATTATTTACATTAAAGTACGAGATTAATACAAGCCACTTGGACTAAATCGACAACAAGAAACATCTACGCAGTGGTAGCTAGGCCTTTAAGTCTTCATCTTCGGTCTTCCCCACCGGCATCCTTGAGCGAAGCATGTAACCTTTCAAAGCAGCATCCATCAAAGTTGTAGTTGTTACCTGAAAGCTTCAAAATTGTCACCATCCGTATATGTGCAAGCTTTAAAGTGGCCTAATCTAGTGTAAAAGTATAGCAAGGAATAGGGTGTGTTTTCCAATGCGAAGCAGCAGCAGTAAAGTATTATCCTCAACTCAACTCCTTTGAAAAACAATGGGTAGTCTTGCATCACAGGTCCACATCTCCGCACCAATTCCATCTCCACACTCTCAATTCTGCGATGAGGAAATCTCCCTCCCTTCCAAGTCTAATCGACCAAAGCCGTACCCCCACTTTACTCAAAACAGTTTAAAAGGGAGAGATAGAAGTATAGTCACCAAAACACTAATCAGACGAACAATTCATAGGGCTTGTCCATGACTAAGGACGCGGATATACGTATTTTTACTCTGCAGAGTTTCTACACCAGTACCCATGAACGGTAGCGAACCATCTGAGCCACACCACACCGAACAGTGAACCTAGTAGTTACGGTACCATCCTACTTTTCCGAGCCTTGGGCGTGTCCTCCGCTAGAGGTCATCCCGGAACTGTGAAGCACTCCCCCGGGCCCAGTCGAGGACTAAAGCAAATCAGGGAGCAAAGGTCAACACCAGCCCCCCTTACACTGATACTCTTTCCTCCTGCGGGCTTGGTACCACACTTGCTAGTCTCGGAACAGGCCCATCCTCATACTGGATGCACGGTGTGCACGTTTTCATAGTCCCATGACGCGGTTTGTTTGATTCGGTCCTCAAACTGCCGAAACGAGCTCCTACCAGAAATTTGTGTCCGCCGAAACGGTCCACTGTCGGCACCAATTACAGGTCTTGCCACCCAAATTCCTCATCTCAAATCATCTATGTACCCGCAACAGGTACTTCGTAGGAGGTGCCCAAGTGAAACACCCCAACATCCACCAATCCGAAGATTGGGTTGTTGTTTTCTCGCAATAGCAAAATAGTTTTCAAAATCACCTTCTCCTTCCACCCGTTTTTACCCACTCACGCCTGGAGAGTTTAAATCCATTTTATCGCATAATGCAAGCATCGCGCATCATAAGTATAAGGTAGCGAAAAATAGGGTAGCAAGGAATAATAGGCATAAAATAAGGCTATGCAGGGTATATCTTCACCATCATGTGAAATAAGTAAAGCGCTAGCAAACTAGTTGTAATGTCTAATAGGAGTTTAAGATATGGATGGGCGTGAACCTGAAGATTGCTCTTCCTCCTTCTCGTACTAGTAGCTTGGGTCTTCCGGTTCACCACGGTCCTCGATAGATCCTAGAGACGTAACTAAAATAAATACCAAGGACCTACTTGCAAATAAACACCAAAACAGAACCAAGAAAGAACCAAACAACACAAAAACCTACTCTAACGCGTAAAGCATGATTTTAGAAAAATAATAAAACTGGTTGCATATTTTTCTAAGCTACGGTTATTTTATTATTATTTTTTGAAGTTTAAATTATTTTCTAAAATTATTTAATTAATTCCAAAAAGAAGAAGAAAAAATAGTGACATGTGGCAGCACCAGAATGTGCCACGTGTCTTAGCCTGCTGGCGTCAGCATGATGTCATGCTGACGTATGGGCGGGCTTGGACAACGCTAGGTTGACCTGGTCAATGGTCAATGGGTCAAAGTCAACAGGTCAGCGGTCAAGGTGGGGTCCACAGGTCAGCGGTCAAGGTGGGGTCCACAGGTCAGCGACAGCCCACACGAGAGCCACTTGTTGGCAATGGCAAGTGTGGCCCACTTTGTCAGCGGCTTAAAAGAAAAGAAAAGGAGAAAGGTTACTGGGCTGGCTCGGGCTGGTTAGATGGGCCTGCCAGCTAAATTTAACATGCCTGGTTAGTTGGCAAGGCGGGCCAAAGGCGAGCTAATCCGAGCGGTTCGGTTTGCTTTTGTCCCATGAATGGCTTCGGGAGTCTTCCGTCCGCTGATGTCAGTCATGACGCAAGCCAAGGTGGTGTGGACTCTGTCCACCGTGAACCGTGAGTTTGGCTTACGTGAGCCCGGTCTATGGGATCTATCTATGGCTCGCAGGATCTTCTGCGGCCGGTCATGCTGGGCTTGCTGTGGTCCTCTATGCGGCTTGGCCTCGCGGGGCCTGGAGCGCACGACGTCGCGGTTCGGTACAACGGTGACCGTGAACCGCGGTGGCGCACGGGCTTGGTGGCGCATACGCACAAAGGCCAGCGGCGCAAAGGGCTTGGTGGAACTCACGCGCGGTGTCAAGGTTCATCCTTGCCCGCGACGTGGCCGTGTTGTGTGCGCACGCGCCGGGCATCCTCGGGGTGCGGCCCGAACGGCGGCTGGCGATCAGGGGCGGAGCGACGGTGATAGGGGCTTGTGGCTCTTGAGTGCGCGGGGAAAGCTCCAGGCTTACCCGCGGCGTGGCCATGGCGTCCGCACGATCCAGGCACTCCCGGGATGCGACAACCACAACGGCTGGTGGGTGGGCTTGGCGCTGGCTATGACGGGCAGCGGGAAAGGCTAGTAGAGGTACCTACACAGTGGCTCGAAGGCATGCTCACAAGGTTCGAACGTGCAGCTCACGGCTCGAACGCTGGCACAAGGTGAAAAAGGGGCGACGACGATGTGGGGTCAGCTAAGGCTCGTCGGAGGTCACGGCGAAGCAGGGAGACGGTGAGGCAGTGGCGGGCGATGCTGTGCCGGCTTGCAGATCTCCTCACCTGGGGCCTCCTCCTCCTCTTCCATCACGGCTCCAAGGGCGACGGTGCTCCCGCTTGAGGTTCGGCTCAATGTAGAGGGCGGCGGCGGTGAAGGCTTGGTGGCAAGCTCACAGTTCCTTGGGCTTGGCGGCGGTTCCTGCTCTTCTCTGCGACCGGCGACGAGCGGTGGCCTTGGCGCGCGGCCGATGGATGGTGGTGATGGTGTCTTCCTCCTCCGGCTCCGGTCCCCCTCCTCTTCTTCCACTCCTCCTCAACTTCCTCCACGGCTCCTCCTCCCCCTCTTCTCCTCTTTGCTCAGGGAAACGAAGGCAGCTGGTGGTTTGGGAAAACCCCAATAGGGTGCGGCAGCTAGGGTTGGAGATTAAACAGGGCGGCTACGCCCTAGGGTGACAGCGGTGGTGGAGCTGAGCTGGGCTGAGCAGCTCAGCTAGGCTGGCGAGGTTAGCAGACCGGCGGGGTTAGGTTAGTTGTTAGCGGGCCGCGTCGGTTCAAATATAAACTCACACAATTAAAATCCTAAATAAAACTAAAAGAACTCCAAATCACACTACCATTAATGGTCCTTAATTCAAATTAAAAGCTCACTAATTTTTATTACTAGGAATTTGGAGAGAGCAAAAGAAGACAATCCTGGGTTTTCTAGCCAACAAACAAGCATTTTGAAATCCACATTTTTCAAAACAAGCATTGATGGGTTAGATGGTTAGTGGGTTTAGGCCTGGTTAGAAGTTAGGGGTTAGTTTAGTTTATATTTGAATTTGGAATTCAAATATAGACTCACACAATTAAAATCCCAAATAAAATTGAAAGAACTCCTAATCACACTAACATTAATGGTCCCTAATTTAAATTAAAAGCTCACAAATTTTTATTACTAGGAATTTGAAGAGAGCAAATGAAGACAATCATAGGTTTTGTAGCCAACAAACAAGCATTGCACGATTTTTTTTTTGAAATCCACATTTTTCAAAACATATAACATTCTGGAAGAATCTGGGATATTACACAAATAATTTCAACTTTGACTAAATTTATATAAAATATTACTAACACTTATTTCTCTAAATAGATTTAGTATGAAAATATGTTCCACGATTAATCTAATACATATTTTGTATCATAAATGTTAGTAAATTTTGTATAAAATTAGTCAAATTTAAAATTATTTGACTTCTCGGGATGAGAAAGTTGCATGGAAGGAGGGAGTAAATAACATCTGTTAACTTGTCCATTATCATGAGTTTACAAGGCTATTTATAGAAAATCCAAGGATCTACAATTACATCTTTTCTGTTCATGCCCTCTCTACATTCTCTTGTGTCAAAAAGAAACAACTACATTCCCAGATTATGCGAGGGTACCATGATGAAAACAAACCCTCTCCATACAACATCGGCCTTACATGTCAGCTCTAGATTCCAATGCTCACGCGTCTTCGCTTGAAACTTCAAGGATCGAAGATCCCCATCCACCATTCTTTGGTTGGGCTTGGGTGTGTCTGTACTCTAGAACAAGTACTTATAGCACTAGGCATATATGATAGATCTTATTCTTTATGTCCATTGCTGTACCTGTTCACAATTCGAGATGCGTTCTAGAGTATTTAGTCAGTTTCATGTACCGGCGTGCATTGATACATTTGTACGTAATATGTATCTATAACGCCTTGAATTCTATTCAAGCTAGCGGATAGGATATAATGCGATGGACCAATTTTGAATCGGTTGAATAGTTCCCACTCTTCCTCGTCGGCTCCGCGAAGAGAGGCGACCAGGATGGCGATTCCGCCGGACCAGACACCGTCGGTGGCGAAAGAGAGCACGCAGATTCGGTGTAGTCCAACCGAGCATCCAGATCCGCAAGGTGGTGCATTCTTCCAATTGAAGCCCCTCGGCGAGGAGGTTCGGTTCTGTCGGCAAGAGTGCTCCACTGCGGTGTTTCGCCGAACCAGCAGGTGGTGATTTCCGGCGGGAACACGAGATGTTTGCGTACAAGACGGGCAGGTAAGTGAAGGTCTCTTATGGGAAGTTGACGGGTGGATTCGTCGAGTGGTGTCCCCTACGGTGATTTCACTGTTGTTGCAGATCTAGTTGAAGAGGAGAAGACGGACTCGAGCCATACAAAAAAAGAACAACAGGTTCAGAAATGTCCAAGATCCTCTAGTGCAAACTTTGGAGGGCGAAAACTTCTGGTGGAAGAAACATGAAGTTCTTAGCAGACTCCAATTTCTGCTGGGATTGATCAGAAAAGTACGTCCTTTTTCCTTGTTTTCTGGTGGGATTCATGGATACTAAATTAAATGAATCTTACATTGTGTTGTTTTGGGATTCAGGAAAGGTATCTGCTTAAATGGATGTTGAAATTAATTCCGCGTATGTGATTGATTTGGTAATACGTTGTTTTTTATTGTGCACACGATTTTATTTCCATCTGATTGATTGTGCACAAGTATGAATTTGTTGTTCATTTGGGCAGCAGAAAAATAATACATTGAATGAAAGCCATAGTTGTTGATAAGCTGGCTTTTTCTGTCTGTATTGTTATGAAGCACACAACAAAAGCACATTTACCTATTTACAGGTAATGGTTTGAATCTGACCTGTATGCCAAAATATTGTGTGATGATGGGATTTCCCCGTTCTGAATTACTGAGCAAAATTGTATATGATTCGATAATCAGGTTTGTGGTGTCTAAAATTTTTTTATGATTGAAGGGAAGTATTGTGAAATTCTATTATTGTATTTTTTTATATAAATTTTGTGTAGTCCCAAGAATGATGCATTAGAAGATGGTTGCAGCAGTCAGATGAAGTACAATATTAACATCAAAAGAAAGCATGGAGATGAAAAAAAACAATTGATCTGAATATGGCATATTCTCGGTAAGAACTAATTTGCTGTTTCAGAACTATTTATAGGTCTATGTATGAACTTTGTTCACAAAAGTATAGTGGATGAATAAATTTGTTGTTTCAGAAGTTTTTTATATGATCACAATAATATAGAGTCAATCATTTCACTTATATAAATTTTTTGTTGTCATGGAATGAAATATGGTCCAATTATATATCATATTCAGGAGCAACCAACAGAGAGAGAATAAGGTGAGCTGCTCCAAACAACAGCGCCACGGAGATATATTATAAAGAAACACACAGAACAAGATATTTATTCAGTATGGTACCAAGATTTACCACATTGTACCACCATCGATAGAAGATACCGCTTCTCCATCTTGTACAGCTAAATAACTCGTGAACCACAAACGTTAGCATATAAAGTATAATAAATTTACAGAAGCGCTCGTGGTCCATATCCTTCATCACACATCGGGAGGAACGTACAGCTTGCTCACTGCCAGCACAGATTCAACACAACAAGTGGACCACAAACATTGGCAAGTTAACTATAATAAAGCTACAGAACCCAACCGGCAACCGCACCACGAGTTGTCCATATTACTTCACCCATATCGGGAGTACAACGATTTCCTACACCAGTACAGTAAGATTCTCTACGCCAGTGTTAGATACGAAGAAAAAATAATACGGTATATTAGAAATACGGGAGAATAGGACACAGGTTCACGAAGCATAATAAAGCACCGCGATTGAATCCATCAGGAGTGACATGTCTTACAGCCATTTTTCGTGTACTCCATAGGTTTTCGTGTACTCCACAGGTCTTTGCGGCATCATCTCATCACCTGAGGCTCAGCGAAGCTCTTTGGGAACAACTGACTCACGGACTACAGCAAAGTTTGGAACCGAAGTTCAGCGTAGGCAAAATAGTCCGGACTACAATAAAGTGAGCTCGGTCACCCGGGGCTACTCCGGATAACGAAGCACTGCTCTCGTCAACAGCTGGATATATGAAGCGTGCCCGTTTTGCTTCATAGCGAAGTAATCTCAGTAAGCAAAGCATCGAAAATTCGAAACACATATGCGTGCCTTGGTGACCAGACTGTGTACTAGGTCTACACAATCCACCACTCTTTACAGCACTATTATTCTATATGCCAGCCGTGATTATCAACATCCATCCAATCAGTCATTTTCTGATCTTAATATAAAACATCATCGACGACATTAGCATAGTAGTGATCACTAGTGTGCAGCATGGGATTAGTTAGTCACATGGTGAGAGGATTTGCTCTGCCATGACTGACAAAGTAGGTAGCTCAAAGCGAAATCTAAGATTTGACGAAAAAGTGATGAATAATGCAATGCGGATCAAAAGGGTCAACAGGTGGAGTACTATGGACCATTGGCACAGCTTTCTTCCATCTCACTCAGAATCACACCTAGGAGTGCCTCATATTATCCATCAATCATAAATTCAATTGGTAATCAAATATAGAGAAGAACTCATTGGCCATAAAATACCTTCCACCAACCACACTGACACACCGGCCAGCAGTACGTAACCAGCACCTACTCGTAACTAAGCTTCACCTGATCTACTTTGGTGAGCTGCTAATCTAGCTTGATAAACTTAAGCCAACACGCCGCTGTTACGCGTGATCCGATCACTATCGGCAGGTGACCTGCACGGTGAGCGCGCCGGACTCGCACCCGGCGCCGGCGAACGCGGCCGTGTGCTTCACCGTGCACGACTCCCTGCCGACGCACGCCGCCGTGAACGCCTTGAGCGCCCATTGTTCAGTTCCTTAAGAGGGTTCAATCCCTGATGCAATCCTTGTACGAAGACTTTGTGGTGTGCTGCCTATTAGTTGTACATGGCCATATGAACTGTTCGGTTTTGGTTCAGAGGTTGCAAGGTAGAGACACGATCCCGGAGCGTCAGGTAATCCGCAGTGATTGTTAATTACAGTGCTCCAGTGATGTCCTGGATCCAGCACCTGTTGTTCAGTCCCTGTGCCACCGTGCCGTTTTTTATTTTCTGAATCGATTGGGCACTGCAGCTAACAGGTTTGGTGCCAAGCTCTCGGCCGAACGCCCATGCAGCCAATCGTCGGACCAGAAGAGGTACGTTCACTAGGACTGAGATGAATTGCTTGAAGAATGTTTCAACCTTTGGTTCTACCGTACTACCCTGATGTTCAGTGCTAACCATGCATGCCCGCTCTTCATCAGTTGTTTGTAGACAGATCGAGCCAGCGTGTTTGTAACGCGTCGCCTGTCAGCCTTAGATCGGCGATGCCCAAGCCTCCCAGATTTGTCAGTAGACAGGCAGTTGTCCATAATTTAATTATTACTGAGGAAATGAATATTTGCTGTGCAATCTCAACATCAGAGAAAGGGAGGGCGAGATGCATATAGAAAATGGCACGCAGGAGACATGCATAATCCAGAATTTGATCAAAACTGATCATTTTTGTTTTAAAATTGTTAATCTATACTTTCGGTACAGTCAAATCATAGGCTCAGTTGGAAATATAGGATACATGAATATCTCCTTTTGTTGTTCAAATTTGTTCGACGTGTTTCTTTTCTGAATATCTCCTTATCAAATCGTTATGGTGCAAGCCCTTGCTAACTCTGAAACTAATATCTGTTCTTTGATGTTAATTTGCTCAAAGGGAACGGATTGGCTTTGCCATTTGTAACCGACCTTGTCGAGATGGATCTGCCTGTGCTCGCCGGCCAAACCAGACTGCAAAGAAATGTATGTTGTAATCATGGTGGTACAATATGGTTTTGCTAAAAAAAAAGAAAGGGGATGCTCTAGAGATTTGGTGTACCTTGTAAGACCATGAGCTGTTGGTGAGGTCAATGGCGGTGCCGTTTGCGCCAACAAGCTTAACTGGTCCTCCCACGATGCCCGCCGGCATGAGCTCGAACAGAGGTCCATAGTTCTGTTTCACAAAGAAAAATGTGTAACCCTCATCATATATGTGAGTGAAAAATAGAAGGGGTTGGTGTTGTTTTCCTTGACAAGTTCAGAACCTTGAGGCCGACGGTGCCGCTCAGAAGGGAAATGTAGTTCTTCCCAGAATGAAGCTTCACAGGAGTGTCGAGCTGGAAGACGAATGCTCCATTAGCCGAGTGGTTTTTACCTGTGAAGCATATTTTTTGCAGACCAACATTAACACCATCAGATTGATGGGAACAAAAAGAAGAGAGAGATTATGATCGAGTTACACAGGAGCAGAGTACTGACCGACAAGCTTTCCATTCACAAAAGCGTAGATCTCATGGCCCGTTGTGTTCACGTACAGCTTGTAACTTCCCTCTCCCTTGTGCTGAAGGCTGTAATTTATCAGAAATGTTACAGTTTTGCATCACTCTGTTGAAGGATAATAAATTCCGATATAAGGTTTAAACTATAAACGAATTTTGTGGAGTACCTTGTCCTATACCACAAGTAGTCGCTCTGATCAGTGGATGCTGCGATCTGATCCAACAGCTCGTTTTGTCTGAAGCTGCCATGGTCATCAGTCATAAAGGGCTTCAAGTTCTCTGGCATCCACGACCACGTCAAGGCTTCCGGCTCTTTCTCCACTGTATTCTCCTTCTTCACCATCACCGACGTCTGAGTCTTGATCTAACGATGGTGCAATCATTTGACAAACGGAAACTGTCATCAGTACTCAGCAACAGCAATATACTGATGGCTGTATGCAGTTAAAATTGCAAAAATTGGAAATCCTGAAATGAGAACATCGCATTAATTGCTAAGATGAGCAACACACCTTGGCCGTGTTGTATGCAACAGTCTTGCAGTCCGGCAAGATGCTGACGGACCATGCCGGCACGAGGTGAGTTTTATCGAGAGTCACATTGACATCCCTGTCGTCAAACTGGTTGTTGATGAAGCAAACAGAGGAACCACCATAGGTGTACTTGGTGACCTGCAATATTGTTTTAGTTGTGCATGTTGGAAGAACCTGGATAAACCCTCTAATACAAGAAAATAGTTGGCATGAGATGTGTAACGCACAGTGATATTTTTGCCGTAGCTAGTGTCATTGTACTCTCCATGGACGAGGATTTTCTCCATCGACTTGAGCACGTTGTGGAGGTCCTTCAAGTGACCATATTTGGGCTGCCTAATGTTACCTGATGGGATATACATGTAAAACCACATTCCCAAGGTTACATCTCAAAATTGTAGCCGACTTAATAACACATGTTATAAAGAATCCTCTATACTAAATAAACTCACCATACTCATCCAAAGGTGCATCATAGTCATAGCTAGTTGTGATGTAGGGGCCACCAGAAGTACGCCCAAAGTTGGTTCCACCGTGGTACTGATAATCAACAGCAATGTGAAACGAGGTGATAACATACATGGCATTATAAGATAATCATATGTAGTCCATGTTTTTTAAAAACCCCTGACTGTTATACCATGTAGTAGTTCTGGACAGATCCACGTTTCTGGAAGAACATGGCAACCGCGAAAGCAATGTCTTCAGCAGATCTATGGAAATCTGGCTTGTCCCAGGCTTTGAACCTGATGACATAATTTACAATCGCAATACATAACTAACCATGGCTAAAAAAATTTAGGAAAAAAACAAGGCGACGTTGTAAAAGAGGAAAAAAAATACCAGCCAGTCCAGTTCTCTGTCCAAATCTTGGGAATGCCAGTCCGGTTCGGGAACCAGTCGTGGCAATAGAATCCATTGCACGTATTGATCTGACAAGAACAAAGAAATTTGAAACGTTAGCTGAAGCTACAAAACACCATCACTTCATAAACCATTTTATCACAAATTACAACTATGCTGAAAATCAAACTTACCACATTGTGCGGAACATCGTCATCCTGCTGGCACATGATCCACGGGACGCCAACCTTCTGCTTGTTGGCCATGTCGGCGCACCAGTGGATGTATTGCGATGCAGACTGGTTGTTGTTCAGCTTGCCCATGATGTTCCCGTACTCGTTCTCGATCTAGGCAGGCAGAATGAAAAAAGGAATTTTATAAGATGAAAAAAATGTATAGAGGATTTGCCATATAAACTAATCTTGATTATCACATCATCAGAGATATAGTCCACAGTGCAAGTGAAAAAGGGAATGTTGTATATCTAAATGCACCTGAGCCAGGATGATTGGGCCTCCCTGCCCTGCAAACATTTTGGCGTCCTTCATCTTGTTGACAATAAGGGTGGTGAAGGTCTCCATCTCGCGCTGTCATGTGGAGAACAAAATCATTACTTGAATTAAACTTGTATATATATGCATAAGAAGGGGAAACACTGGTGTTAGAGTGAGATGCAGCACGTATATATGTGCAAGCTAGTTACCTCGAAGGGGTGATTGTGCAGCCTGAACTGCATGCCAGGGATGTCACGGAGCCAGGCGGGAAGGCCTCTGTAACAATATAATTAATAGGGAACAGGAAGAAAGAATGAAAATGAAAATGCGCAATCATTTCGTGAATTATTCAAAAAGATGAAAAATGAACATAAGACATCCTAGTTAGCATGCAGTACGATGAATGCTGAGAGGATGGCAGTTGGTACCCGTAGTTCCATTCCCCACATATGTAGGGACCAATTCGAAGAATGGCGTACATCCCGGCGTTCTGGATCTCCTTGAAGAACCTGACGATGTCGTAGTTCCCCTGGAAGTTGTACTGCAACATAGATAAAATGCACGATTTAACACGAAGAATTTCTTTTATATGGGATCAATATACAGATGGTAATGATGATTACCTGGCGCCGGCGCGGCTCGTGTCCATTCCAGAAGACATAGGTCTCAATGGTGTTGAGGCCGCCTTCCTTGGCCTTCCTGATCAGATCAGGCCACATCTGCATATATACAGGAAAAAGATGGATCAGATGGCCGCACAAACATATTAAGAGAACGGTTGCTCGGTATCCATCTCGATCACCTGGGGCGTGCTCCTGGGGTGATGGATTGACCCGGACAAGATGATCCGGCGCTGGCCGTCCGGCACGGTCGCTGTAGGCGACGGTGGTGGCGCAACAGCCGACGGCGGCGGCGGCGGCGAGCACGAGGAGGAGGAGGGGCAGCGCGAGCGGCGCGGCCATGGCGCAACTAACTGAGAGGAGAGCGAGGCGCGTGGGAAGAGAAATGAAACTAGCGCTTCACCAGTGTAGGGAGTGACTGAAAGGAAGAGACCCGTGCGGGAGGTATTTGTAAGGCAGGCGACTGGCGGCGAAGTCAGGCTGACGACGACGCCAGCGACAGCTCCGGCCGGATAAGGCACCGCACCGCACGCAAGCATCCAGTCGCACGCAACAGGTAACTGCTTCCGAGATGACAGCATGAGAGACCCCATCCTTGAGTTCGTTCTCCACGTGAAGATAGCACTGGTGACTGGTGCATGCCGATTTGTTCGTGCTGATGATGATGAGCCCTGCGCCAGAAGGATAATTATTGCTGATGGCATGCATTCAAAGCTGGGATGATTCTTCTTATCTCTTGTAGTAGTATATGGTAGCGAGTCTTTGATTACAAAAGATTTTCATGTACATGTAAATTTATTTTTTTTATCGAATATACCAGCGTATATCTTTGTATTTAAGGTAGAAACCAAAGTACAACACTATGCCGTTGTATACACAAGAAACAAAAAAAGAGAGTAGACGATATTACATATAGGAGATGATCGCCATTGCTACTTACTGCTACTACAAACCTTTATATATATATATATATATAGATATTATATTGGAAGCTTAGGGCTTCCAATTACTATCGGAAGCCCCGGCCAACCCCACCCACCGTCCGGTTCAACCCAACCAGCCACGTGTGCGTGCGTTTCACCGGTCCCGCAGCCAGCACCCCACCCGCACGTGGGCCCCACGTCCAGCTAATAATTTGAATAGCACCCAAATCTCATCCTCTCCCCTCTCCATTTCAAATCCCTCTTTCTCTCTCCTCTCCTTCCCCACCGGCAATGGCACAACCGACACAGCTCGGCGGCAGGGGCATGAAGCCCGGCGACGGCACTCCTGCTCGCGGTCGGATCCAACGACGGCACTCCTCCTCGCGTGGCTCGATCCGACCACCCGGCGCTTTGGGAGCTGCGTCGCTCCTCCTTGCGGCCACAGGGACTCCATGGCGGCGCTGTCGCAATCCCGCTCGGCAGCTGCGGCGGCGAGTGCGAGCCCACTCCGGCACTCCGGCCATCGCGCCTCATCTCCACGAGGGTAAATCATTTTTTCTATCTGATTAATCTGGTTTGCGAACCGAATTTGCTTGTGTCATGGATGCACGGATGGTCGTATTTGTTTTTTCCTTGCATATCGAGTTGTATGATCTCCAGGCTGGATGCGTTGCAGCTATGAAGGCTACCATGTCATCAGGTGTTTGTTTGCAGCTATCGAAACTGAACTGAACTGAACTTGTGGCAATTGTTTGTTGGCATCAGGTGTACCCGAACGGATGGTCCGAACGGATTGGAGCAGGCGGTGCTCGGTAGGCAAGAAATCATTTTTGTTTCCTAATTTTTTGCAGATTTGGAGGGATTTCAGTTGCAGGAGCGGAGGGGGCTGTTGTTCTGCATGGAGGACCGGCTGTGCAGGTAAGCTGTTCGATGAAATTCCCCTGAAGAATCTGTTGGCTATGCGAAGCACCTTGTTTTCTATGATTTTTTCCATTATTTCGATTTCCACCAAGGTGCTGGTGCATATCCATTGCGGAGCTGGTGCTTGACTGTGCTTGTTTGGCTGCATAACAGAAATAAATGTGGATCAAGCCTTGTTATTTATGAATATGTGTTGGATTTGTCTATGTTTGTATGAATATGTGCTAGGTTTCTATGGCATTTATTTTGATGGAAAAATCATAGAATGTAGTCAGGTTTCTATGACTCCTAATCTGAAATCATGCATACTAATATAGCTAAAGTTTACATTCCATCTACATCTACAACTAATCTTTGCAAATGGAGAATTTATTGCAGATTGTCATGGAGCTTGTTTTAGCATATATATTGTCTGTTTTAGCATAGATATTTATTGCAGATTGTCATGGAGCTTGTTTTAGCATATATATTGTCTGTTTTAGCATAGATATTTATTGCAGATTGTCATGGAGCTTGTTTTAGCATATATATTGTCTGTTTTAGCATAGATATTTATTGCAGATTGTCATGGAGCTTGTTTTAGCATATATATTGTCTGTTTTAGCATAGATATTTATTGCAGATTGTCATGGAGCTTGTTTTAGCATATATATTGTCTGTTTTAGCATAGATATTTATTGCAGATTGTCGTGGAGCTTGTTTTAGCATATATATTGTCTGTTTTAGCATAGATAAAAGCATGTCGAATGCGCATGGTGTGGAGTCAAAAGCATTTCACAACATGTGTGTATGTAGGGATGAATCACGACAGGGACAGGGACGAATAGAACGAGAACAGCCTCGAGGCCTCGCCGGCGTGGTGCTCGCCAAGCTCCGCGCTGACCCGTTTGTCCTCTCGCTGAAGGGGGGCTTGCTGCTAGCGTTCATGCGTGTGCTGTGTTTGTTTTAGCATATATAAGTGTCTGTTTTAGCATAGATACTGGAGAACAAGCCGGACATTTCTGCGTGCTACCCCTGATGAATTCTTGTTTCTATGATTTTACTAATGTTTATATGATTGCACTAACCAGTTTGTTTATCATATATATTGTCCGTTTAGCATATATATTGTCTGTTTTATAGGAAATAACATAGGAAATATGCCAGAAAAGCATAGAAACCAGAAATTTCTATCAATTGGTTTAATTGTTCAAACAAACATTCAATTCAGTTCAGTATCAGTATAGATAGTTCTCTGATCCATTCATAGAAACACCGCACAAAATCATAGAAACCTGGTAAAGTGCATACAAATTGTCCATAGTATCTATGATACAAATTGTCAAACAGCACGCGGTACATGCATCTGTGTCAGCCGATGAACCCTGGACGGAACTCCCACGCGGTGCCACCTCACCGATGCTCTTCACGGCGGCCTATCTATGCTAAAACAGACAATATATATATATGCTAAAACAAGCTCCAATATTGATATTGCATAGTAAGCTTGGTCGCCTCCAGCCCAGCCATGCGCTCGAACGCGCACAGCCTCGCGACGGCGTCCGCCGCGCCGTCGCGCTCGTCCTCGCCGGCGCCGAACGGGATGCCAGCGAACTCCGCCAGCCACCGGACGTGCGCCGCCGGGTCCCGCTGCATCTCCTCGTACCGGAGGAAGAGCACCCGCTCCGGCCGCGCCAGGTGCGCGCGCCAGTACCGACCCCGACGAGGCCTGCTGCTTCCGCAGCCGGAGGAGATCCCGCCACCTCCGCGCGGGATCTTGGGCTCCTCGCCGCCAGCCGCCGTGACGGCCTTCGCCGCGGCGGCGTCCTCCGCCCGAGGCGTCTCCGGCTGCTGCTGCGACGCCACCAGCGCGTGCTTCGGCGGCAGTGCGTGGCCGCAAGGAGGAGCCGATGAGGGAAGGCTCGCCGACCCAGATCTGCTCGGTGGAGGATGAGGCGGGGCGGGCACGCGATTCGGAAGGCGAGGAGGGGCGTCAGGACGCTGAGGGAGTCGGGGTGAGGCAGCAGTCGCCGGCGTGCAGGACGGCGCCGAAGGGGTGCGCGGCAGGAAGATCACGGCGCCTGCAGATTTTTGGGGGCACCAGCCGGGTCAATCATCGGGATCGAGAAGAAGCAAGGAGGAGGAGGAGGGGTGCACGGACCTGGGCAGTGCTTGGCGTCGAAGGCGGTGCCGGTGAAGTCGCCGTCGGGCTGTGCTCAGGCCGTGCTGGATCCGCCCAACATGTCGTCCCACGGGCAGGTGAGGGAACCTCGACCACCGCAAAATCGGGGAGCGGCGACGGGGAGAGTCCTCGGTCGCCGCAAGGGGAGGGATCACGCGCCGCCGCGGCGAGGGGAGGGGTCACCTGATGCGGCGGTCGCCGCCGGCATATCCATAGCCGTCGCTTGGTGAGAGGAGAGAGAATGGGAGGAGAGAAATGAGAGGACCGGAGAGAAGAGGATCCGGGGTGGCTTTTTTTTTTGAAATCGACCAGGGTGGGCTCTCCGGGCCCCGCGCACATGGGTGCGTCGAGAGGTGGCGCGGGTGGGAGCGCATGTGGTGGCTGGGTCGGACGGCGTATTGGTTCGATTGGACCGGGATGGTTGGTTGGGTCGGCCGGGGCTTTCGTTTGTTATTGGAAGCCCTGCGCTCCTAATATATATATATATATAATTAATATATATATATATATATATATATATATATATACACACGCATACAGACAAACGATATCTCTCGCCACCGATCACGCACCCCTACACGCAATGGACCAGTCAACTGCTCTTCAAGGGATAGCACGGAACTAGCCCCACCACTCAGCGACCCCTCGTCCTGCTGGTTGTGGTCGGTGTACTACCTCCCGCTTGCTGTGCGAGCCCCCTCCCTGTCTGGTACAAGAAATAAAATCAGGAGGCACGGACTAATGTTTACTGTAACTAGCAAACTGTTTACTCAAAAAACAATAAGCTTGTATACAAGCAAAGGAAGGTCTGGCATCAGTGATACCAATGCGTATCGTGATGGTCTTGCTGGGATCACCCATCATGGGATGATGTACCTAGTGCTGTACTCCTTGTGCAAAGACTGCCGGACAATAAACAATAAGCTTGTATAGATGTACCTACTCCTTGCGGAAGCAGGCGGCGCTGCAAGCGCTTGGGCAGGAGCGGCGCGCGCTATGAGCTGGAGTAGGCCCTATAAGGCTATACGCATGCATGCCTCACTGGTCCAGTGCAGGTAGACTGACGCGCATGCAAAAAAGTGGAAACGTTGGACTTGACGGCCGTCTTGTGCAAAGCGATACTACATGTGGCTGAGGGGGCACGTGGCGCCTTGGCGGTACTTGGGGTAGCTAGCGCCCGGGGGGTTGCAGCTACCCCTGTTGTAGCAAATCCTGACTATATATATATTATAGAGTCACTACTACTAACTTGTATTACTTAGAAACGAGACGACCTCGGTCAGTTGCCCCTGCCTAGATCCAAATGTGGCTAGCAAGCTTGATCTCAATTGGATTCTCTTTCTTTCTCTCGAGGTTCGCACCTCTCCACTCCCTCTCAAATCAAGCACAGGGCCGCCTCCCCATCAATACTGGACCATCGTGCGCCCCTCACGAGTAGGTCGGTGAGGGCGGTCCCAACGAGACGCTGAGTGGCTGCAACTGCAGTGGAGCTCGCCTCCGTAGAGAGGTGTGAGGGTGGTGGTGGAGGAAGCTCCCCAGGCCTTCCTAGAACGTGCAAGATGGCAGCAGTGGCCAGTGGAGCTCCTCCCCCACCCCCACCCCCACTGGGAAGGGTGTTATTGCGGTGCGGTGCATGAGGCGGCCACGATCTCTACTGGGTAGGCACAAGGAAATGGGTGAGCTCATCCTTTGCGGTGCCGCCCAACTCTAGCAAGCTGTGGTGGGGCGCGTTTTTTACATTGTTTATATTTTATCCCTGATTTTTTCCCAAATTTGTTGAATAGAACCTTTTTTTGAATTTTTGTTCCTCATTTTTGCAACCAAATATTGGTCTATAATTTTTTTATTGGTTTTTTCTTTATACTTTTGCTTTCCGTTTTCTTTTGACTTTTTGTATAAGTTTGGGACACAAAAGGTGTTGCATAATTTTTTCCTAAACTTTGCATCCAAATGTTTCTCTATATAACTTTTCATAAAGTTTGTTGATAACTTTTTTATTTAAAACTTTTAAAAATTTGTTTCATTTTTACGTTTTTTGAACATGTTTTCCTAATTTTGTTTCTAGTTTTTCATCGGAAACTTTGTTTATACCTAATATTTATGTTTCTGAATCTTTTTTGTTATATCTCATTTTGTACAGTTTTTTATTTATAACTGTGTAGTAAAATGTAGTGACCACACCCATATTGATTTGGGTAGGGGACCATGTGCGTGCTCAGATGGCTGCCACATATAGCTGGTGTATTTAAGTGGTGCGGAATCTAAAACGAAAATAATGTATGTGAAATTGAAAGAGAAGAAAACACTTGGTCGAAAATTGACTAGTTGAAAGTTCCCACGGGCGATGTAAACTAAACAATTTCATAAAACCGTTATGTTTATTGGTGTAACATACCATGATTCTTGCTATAAAACCAGTTTTGATGCCTACTTATGTACCGAGGATTTATGCTCGGTCGCAAAACCACCAAACGGTTATCACCATTAGCCCGCAACAGAACCAGTTCTTGGCCTCTCAATGATTGATCTTGGGTGGAGCTAACGAACCGGTTATGATGCTGAGATACATAGCCAGTTTCTCTAGCAATCAGGACCAAGCAATGTGCCGGCGATGATGCGTGGTTCCCAATTGCAAGCAAATTAAACGGATGTACTCATTGCCATATATTCCATGAGTATGTTCGTTTAGGGCAAGTACTACCGTATAGACAGCTTGCTGTCTTTTTACACAAACAGACAGCTTAAACAGACAGCTTGTACAATGGATTGTCTGTTTGGCTGTCTATAAGGTGTTTAATTTATCTCTTGACATATAAATATGATGATCTAGTGTATACTTGATTTTTATAGTCATTTTGTTGCACATATAAGACAATACAAAACACATTCAAATATTCATTTGTAAAAGCAAAGCATTTAGATAGACCTCACCCTGTAAAAAGAAGGCCCAGCCCAACCACCCCCTCTGGCCCTTCCTCACGCTCCCTTTCTCGTGAGTTCTGCACGCAGAATCCGCCGCTCATCCCCTTCGTCAACGCCACCGCTCACGGCACACGTCTCCTCTTTCTCTTCTTTTCTGCTCGTTCCCTCTTCCAAATCCGATGAAATCCACATCCACTGTCACCAGATCTGGCGATGTGGTGGTCGAATCTTGCAAAATTGGTTCCCCTCCTCATCAGCAGCTTGGGGAAGTGGGTGCTCCTCGTTGAGGCTGACCAGCCGTTGTCGAGTAATGTCTGTTGCTCCTCGTCTCCGTACACGGCGAGCTGGCAGCACCGGCGGTGCAACAGGAGGCGAGCCGGGCGGGCGGGGCCCTCGCTGCGGCGCCGGTGACCACGCGCAGGAGGAGGCGAGCCGAGCGGGCGGGCGGGAGGCGGCGGCCGCGGCGAGTGCGAGGGTGAGCTCGCAGGCGTTGACGGCCACCAGGAGGCGGCGGCCCTCGGCGGGGTCACGCTGCACGCCGTAGCCTTCATCTACGAGCTCCCAGGATTCTTCTACGCCGCCGTCGTCCCGCCCGACGCTACCGGCGCGCCAGAGCGGAGGTGCGCCACCATGGCGGAGATCTTCTCCCGCTTCTGCTCGTGGGCGAGGAAGGCGCGAAGCTTTGACGCGGAACAAATCCTCGCGGCGCGCAGCGGATCCCGCTCCTCCGTCGTCTCCCCGCTGCGGTTCGTACAACGGGCTTCATCCTCGTCGAGTCGTCTGGGAGCCGTTATCGCACGAGACGATGGCTGGGCTGTAACTCACGCGGTGGAGGGGGGTTTTTGCAAATTTTTGTTGCATGTCGACGGGAGTCGCCGACCGTTGTATAGGCATATATAGCACACCTTAGCCGACACCGTTCCTAAGCATCATTTAAAGCTTCACCCAACCAAGGTGAAATCTTTGCATGCTAAACTCTAAAGCCTGTGCCGATCGCTATCAGCAGGTGACCTGCACGGTGAGCTCGCCGGACTCGCACCCAGCGCCGCGGCCGTATACTTACGGTGCACGACTCCCTGCAGACGCACGCCGCCGTGAACGCTTGCAGCGCGGCCTTGGACTCGCACCCGACCACCCGGTAGCCGCCGCAGCTTCCCCCGGCGACGCCGAAGCCGGCCACGTCCGCGCCGGTGACCACGCGCCCGCGCCCGCAGCACGACAGCGCGTCACATCGTCGCCCACCTCGGCGGCCGAAACGAAGGCGGCGCCGACGGCGACGGTGTGGAATGCGGCACGCGCTGGGTCGCCGCCGGCCTCCTCGAATAGGACCAGCGCATTGGGCCATCACCGGCGCGGAGGAAGGCGCGCGGGACGTGGTAGAACCGGTGCAACGGCGCGCCGCACCCGTCGCGCACTTGCCGTCGCCGGAGTCCGGGTTGAACTCGTCGCGGTAGTTGCAGACGACGTGGCAGCCCCGCGTCTCGGCCACGGTGCACGACGGCCAGAGCGGCCGATGCTGTGGCCGTTCACCCACGCCGCGTCCTTGTTCACGCCAAGAAGGTCCACCGCCACGGCCTCCTCGCCGGCCGGAGCGGCGGAGCGGCGAAGGTGGCCTTGTACCACATGAATGGCACTGGGATGCCAACTGTAACGGATCAAAAAAAAATGTATGAGCCCACCTGTCGGTCTCTCTCCCCCGGCCGCGTCACCTCCCCGGCGACGATTGGGCGCCGCGGCCGGCGTCGCCACGTCGCCGCCGCGCACCAGCCGCGCCCCGCCCTCGCCTCGTGTAGGGCCGCCGCCGGAGCTCATGGAGCACCGCCGTCACTGCTCCTCCTCGTCTCCCGCCACCCCAGCAAGCTCTCCGTCCTTGGGACCGCGTCGTGCTCGCCGTCCGCAGTCGTCTCGGCCCCGCCATGGCCGGCGCCGCTTCCGCCTCGCCGCGCCGCGCACGGACGCGAGCCGCCCGCGGTCAAGGCCTCCCGTAGGCCATTGCTGGGCTGCGTTTTGGGCCTTGGGCCCATTTGTTGAGGTGTGCTTGTAGTTGTTTAATTATGTACCCTGGTGCTCGCACCTTTTTCTGGGATTTACCAGGATTTATCGGCGCTATGCGTTAAGTGGTAAGCGGCATTCCCGTCGACAAGGAGGTGCTATTGGTGACTTCGGGAATCTCCAGATCTGCCGGTGCTCTGCTCAGTTCTTCGGAGGTGCTCATAAGGGTAGGGTTTGCGTACGTGTATTCATAGGGGTGAGTGTGAGTGCATGTGTGAGCGTCTGTGTTGTACTGTGTAATCTTAAAAAAAAGTTGTTTGATTATGTGCTGCAACATGTAAAAATTATAGAAAATGATGTAGATCTCCAAAATTTGTGATTCTTGTTTTCTTAGGTCTGTGATGATGCTCTTTGACATAAAACGCATGTGCACATTCTATTTTTATTTATTTTCAACTATGAATTTATCTTTGCTAAGGATGAAAAATGCATGATTGTTTGTGTGTTGCTCCAAAAATTACAAATCCAACTTTGTTAGACTTCTTGACTTGACTTGTGCTCTGACCAGATCTATACACCAAGTTTACTGCTTGTACATTTTTACTGCTGTTTTAGCTGAATCTACCTTTCTAGGGCTGAAAATTGCTTTATTTTTCATAAATTGCAGAAAACTGATAAAATGGTGAATCCAACTTTGTTAATCCATTCTTACTGTCTATTTATGAAAAAAATGGCCTTGACTTTTTTGTCCTTTGTTTAGACGTTTTTTCTGATTTATATGCTTTAGGAATGCTTGATTTAGTTTAATTGTTGCTATTAAATGGAAATAGATATTAAGTAATGTAACACCCCCGTTTGCACAAAAGAATAAAATACGTTTTGTTTGTAGGAAGATGTAAAGTGATAATTAAAAATTGACTTTTTTATCCATTGTTCTGATGAACCATCTGAGGCTACATAGGCGTATAGCTCGTCGAGTATATTCGGTTTGACTACTCATATGTCATTTGGAGTTTGGATCGTAAAATTGCGATTGAGGCTTTTTTGATGGGCGCTACAGTAGCCACGAGCTATAGTAGTCACGACCTTTTTTTTCCCTCCCCAGCGGTACGATGCCAAACCCTCCCCCTGCCCCCACCACCCCACGACGTTTCCCCTTGCGCCGCCGCTCCCCCTTTCTGCCTCACACCGAAGGAAAAAAAATGAGAGGGGGGAGAAGAGAGAAGAAAAGAGGGGAGATCAGGGCTCGTCGTCGTCGATCACAGCCGTTACTCTCGAAAATTGGTTGGGTTTTGTCCCATGTCTCCATTTTCCCCTTAATTGTAATCTTCCTTACTGTTTGTTATGGTGCCCCATGGGTGTGGTGTAGTTGGAGGCAATCGACAGGGCTGTTATCTCGTTGCTGGCGGGATTCGTCGTCGTAACGTCATCTACACCGTTGCTCTTGTAGTTTTCAAGAGGGAATCCTAGGTGAAGCATGCCCCATCTATAGAAAGTGTTTTTCTCCTATTTTCTCGATGTTTTAGATTGTGCGTGTAGTGGAGTAAATTGTCGCCGTTAAGGCTACGGTTAAGGTTTTGACCACATCAATGTTTTCAGCATGTAGTCATTTTGCGCAGTCGTCGTTTATGTCAGGCTTTCGTGGTCTTTTTGGCCTTAAAAAATATTAAACATGTATAAGAGTTGTAGAGAACTTTGAGATCTTTTCACGGACATAAAGAACAACACAATCGGAGTTAAGATCAAGGATTAATTGAAGATTAATTCTGACAGTTTTTTCAGCAGTCTCGTAAATCTATACATAATCTGTTTACTTCAAGTTATGCAAATCTACCTTCAGAATTGGACTCTAATATTCAAAAAGGTTGTAGAAAATTTTATAAGCTTTACAGATTGGTAAAGTGGGTCTTCATATGAATTTTGGAGCTCCAATTATGTTCATTGTGGTGGAGGTGTTCTGTAATTTCTGTCAGATTGTCAAATTAAGGTTCATCTCAAAATTAGGCTATGATGATAATTTTTACTCTGGTTTGAGATAACTAGAAAATTAAGGTTCAATTATCTTTCTTTTGGCTCATGTTTGGAATTTTTGGCCATCAGAATTAATTGACACAAAAAGGAGAAGCAACAGTGCTGCTGTTATGTCTAGTTTATGTGTGTTTATGTGAGGACGTTGGGTTTGAGCGTGGGAATGCTTTAAATTGAATTCATATCTTTAAGTGTGGGAATGCTTTAAATTGAATTCATATCTTTACGGGCTCTTTATTTCTGCTGTCGGTCCAAGAAGTAGAAGAGGCCAAATGGTCGTCCGTCGTGCTTGTTTCAGATACTAGATTGCTCATGGAGGCGCTTAGATGATCTGTATAAAACATCGAAGTATGTGATTTGCAACAAGTTGCACTTCGGTTACCCGGCCCATTCATCGCTCGACGTGGAGCCAGAAGTTGTTGCATGTCTAATGTATGCACGCCACGCCGATTCGCAAAAAAAAGAGGGACCCGTTCAATCAAATGAAAACAACAATGAATATGAATCAAATTTAAGAAGTGCAAATCCAATACACACTCAGATTGAGCGCTCTCACTTTTCAAAGTGCGCTCCCACGATGGAACGGACAATAGTAGCGACGTAACATATATGGCACAACGAAATGGAGGACTCCACGCCTTCCGCGGAAGAACCATCAGTCGCGCTTTGTGCTGCTCCCGTTCTGACCGGCGAGGATCCTCGAGATCTGCAAGCCGCGGCTGAAGGCCTGATTGAAGAGCAGTCGCGTCTGGAACTCGGAGACGAAAGGGAACCATGACAGCACGGCGATGGGCAGGAAGATGAGGAGCCCCATGGTGTACTCGTACATCCTCGCCATCTCCTGGATGGAGTCCCATGGCCCCATCTTCCGGAGCACGGCTCCGGTCCTCTGCCTGAACTTGGCACAGCAAGGACCCCTGCATGCGGCACCGGTGCCACATGGGCAACACAACGTATGAAGTGGCTCTATGACCAATCTTCGGAATAGCGGTCCACATAGTTGTGCAATCTGCAAGAAGCAACAGAAAGGTGACGCTCACATGAATCAGAGGATAAGTGAATACGCAATGTACATGAACAGCGTGGCATAAAAGTATAATTGCAGATTGCTACACAAGGCAATGGGTGGAAAACCAGAAGAATAGCTCACCAGAAGAATAAACCAGCCAGTGGGAATGAAGGCCAAGATACTGGCGCCAATGTCTGAGACAGGAAGTTCGAAAGCAACGAATAGGAGAACAAGCAAACTGATGAGAACAAGGAAGACAATGCCCTTGAGGATGCGGAATACAAGTTGAAACCTCGTAACAAACTTCTCTCTCCCCATTGAAACAACCTGAACGAAGGGCACACTCCGAGTGTAAAATCTATATCAGTTAAAACAGGATGCACTGCAGCACTAAACAGACTGTTACCTTTAGTGACACAAGAACGACCGCAATAACCAGCCATGATAGTGCATATACCTGCGGGGAAGAACAGGACATTAGCTAATTATTTTCTAAATGGGAATTACATTGAGAAGGGCCATTCCAAGCGGGTAGAATACCATGAAGCTTTTGTTCCCGTGCACTATGTGCAAATGGTAAACAATACCATATTGGTAGATCAAGAACCGAAGGGAGAGGATGAACTCCAAGAGCAAGCTACGTATTGTTGCATTCTTCAGGTGATCATGTTCGCTCATCCACCAAGCCTCCCAACTTTGCTCAGGTGCTAGGCCTATACCACCTCTATTGTTCATCCACTTCCACCAGTCCATCCAGTCATCAACGGTCTTGTGCCACTCAAAGCAGGATGGGTTGAAGACAAAAGGCGCAAACAACCAACAGAAAACAAGGAACCATAAGGAAACTGTGACGTACAGATACAAACTTGAGCTTCTGTATGAACTACCATATGCTAGATAGACAACCAAAAGAATAAGCAGCTCCAATGCTTTCACAAAGTGGCTTCGGGAGTACATCCTATAATTCTCAGCATACTTTGCATGACGCACAACAAACCCTCTCCCTGTAGCTCTATACTTTGCTCCACCATGAAGTATTGTCCTGCCATAATAGTGAGTCTTTGTTCCAAGATGAAAAGTGAAGAACACAGGAGCTAACTGGAGTTGCATAATTATAAACTCTGCCAATGCTCTACCAAATCCTTTCTCCAGGCCAACCTCCATCACCATTGGGAGGACGAGCAACATCCTGATCGATGATTAATCGGATCAACTGTGTAGTCGGTCTAATCGCCTCAATGAGTATAATCGATGTTAGAAGATCGATAAGGTCACTATAATCAATCGTGATTAGTCGGATGACTTAAAAACATTGCTGCACAGCCCCTTAAAACCGTTTTGTTTCTTGGCGTAACATACCATGGCGTTGCTCAAAGTTGAACATCCAGGGCCCAGATAAGGTCCTCGTATTTGGGAAAAAAAATATAAGTTTTTTTTTTGTAAAACAAAAAAGTAATGGAATTGATGAATCTTCTTTCCTACTTCCTAGAAATCATATTGTATCAGACTAATATGGTGAAGTATGAGACCCATACCATGCTATTGAAGTAGAAGCCAACTGTAGTGAAGTACAGAGATAGCATCCTGTAGAAATCAAATCTGTGTCCTAGTCGATATATATCACGACATAGTGTCTGTTCACCATTTCCATTTGCCACCTTGGCCTCAAAATTGGATATTTGGTTCATTCCAACATCACGTCCTTTGCCCAACTGTATGTATTCATGATGCGTAACATTTCCTCGACGCAAAGTTGAGTTGAACCCTACGATGTCAACAGAACCATTATGAGCAAAGTGCGCAGAACTAAGCAACTATGCTCATTGCATAGTTTCAGGAAAACTTACCTGCAAAGATATCCTCGCTAAGGTTGATAACTTTTGATGCCTTGCTTATGCCACCCCTTGTGAGGTGAAAGAGTCTAATTAATTCACAGATTGAGCGCTCTCACTTTTCAAAGTGCGCTCCCACGATGGAACGGACAATAGTAGCGACGTAACATATATGGCACAACGAAATGGAGGACTCCACGCCTTCCGCGGAAGAACCATCAGTCGCGCTTTGTGCTGCTCCCGTTCTGACCGGCGAGGATCCTCGAGATCTGCAAGCCGCGGCTGAAGGCCTGATTGAAGAGCAGTCGCGTCTGGAACTCGGAGACGAAAGGGAACCATGACAGCACGGCGATGGGCAGGAAGATGAGGAGCCCCATGGTGTACTCGTACATCCTCGCCATCTCCTGGATGGAGTCCCATGGCCCCATCTTCCGGAGCACGGCTCCGGTCCTCTGCCTGAACTTGGCACAGCAAGGACCCCTGCATGCGGCACCGGTGCCACATGGGCAACACAACGTATGAAGTGGCTCTATGACCAATCTTCGGAATAGCGGTCCACATAGTTGTGCAATCTGCAAGAAGCAACAGAAAGGTGACGCTCACATGAATCAGAGGATAAGTGAATACGCAATGTACATGAACAGCGTGGCATAAAAGTATAATTGCAGATTGCTACACAAGGCAATGGGTGGAAAACCAGAAGAATAGCTCACCAGAAGAATAAACCAGCCAGTGGGAATGAAGGCCAAGATACTGGCGCCAATGTCTGAGACAGGAAGTTCGAAAGCAACGAATAGGAGAACAAGCAAACTGATGAGAACAAGGAAGACAATGCCCTTGAGGATGCGGAATACAAGTTGAAACCTCGTAACAAACTTCTCTCTCCCCATTGAAACAACCTGAACGAAGGGCACACTCCGAGTGTAAAATCTATATCAGTTAAAACAGGATGCACTGCAGCACTAAACAGACTGTTACCTTTAGTGACACAAGAACGACCGCAATAACCAGCCATGATAGTGCATATACCTGCGGGGAAGAACAGGACATTAGCTAATTATTTTCTAAATGGGAATTACATTGAGAAGGGCCATTCCAAGCGGGTAGAATACCATGAAGCTTTTGTTCCCGTGCACTATGTGCAAATGGTAAACAATACCATATTGGTAGATCAAGAACCGAAGGGAGAGGATGAACTCCAAGAGCAAGCTACGTATTGTTGCATTCTTCAGGTGATCATGTTCGCTCATCCACCAAGCCTCCCAACTTTGCTCAGGTGCTAGGCCTATACCACCTCTATTGTTCATCCACTTCCACCAGTCCATCCAGTCATCAACGGTCTTGTGCCACTCAAAGCAGGATGGGTTGAAGACAAAAGGCGCAAACAACCAACAGAAAACAAGGAACCATAAGGAAACTGTGACGTACAGATACAAACTTGAGCTTCTGTATGAACTACCATATGCTAGATAGACAACCAAAAGAATAAGCAGCTCCAATGCTTTCACAAAGTGGCTTCGGGAGTACATCCTATAATTCTCAGCATACTTTGCATGACGCACAACAAACCCTCTCCCTGTAGCTCTATACTTTGCTCCACCATGAAGTATTGTCCTGCCATAATAGTGAGTCTTTGTTCCAAGATGAAAAGTGAAGAACACAGGAGCTAACTGGAGTTGCATAATTATAAACTCTGCCAATGCTCTACCAAATCCTTTCTCCAGGCCAACCTCCATCACCATTGGGAGGACGAGCAACATCCTGATCGATGATTAATCGGATCAACTGTGTAGTCGGTCTAATCGCCTCAATGAGTATAATCGATGTTAGAAGATCGATAAGGTCACTATAATCAATCGTGATTAGTCGGATGACTTAAAAACATTGCTGCACAGCCCCTTAAAACCGTTTTGTTTCTTGGCGTAACATACCATGGTTCATGCTATATATAAAACCAGTTTTGATGCCTACCCGAGGATTTATGCTAGGTCTCAAGCCACCAAGCTAGGTTATGACCATTAACAACAGATAACCAGTTCGTGGCCTCTCAATGGTTTATCTTGGGTGGAGCTAATAATGAACCGGTTATAATACTGAGAGCTTCACCCAAGCTACTGCGCCGATCGCTATATCAGCAGGTGAGGCTGCACAGTGAGCTCGGCCGGACTCGCACCCAGCGCCGCGGCCGGTGAACGCGGCCGTATAATTACGGTGCACGACTCGTCGACTCCCTAGGGACGCACGCCGCCGTGAACGCCCCCAGCGCGGCCTTCGACTCACACTGCACCTGCCCACCCGGTAGCCGCCGCAGCTTCCCCCGGCGATACCGAAGCTGGTCTCACGTCCACGCCGGTGACGTCGCGCCCGCGCCCGCCGCACCACAGCGTCACGTCGTCGCCCACCTCGGCGGCCAAAACGCCGGCGGCACCGACGGCGACGGTGCGGAACGTGGCACGCGCCGGGTTGCCGCCGGCCTCCTCGAAGAGCAGCGGCGCGGAGGAAGGAGTGCGGGACGTGGTAGAACCGGTGCGACGGCCCGGCGCACCCCGTCGCGCACTTGCCGTCGCCGGAGTCCGGGTTGAACTAGCCGCTGTAGTTGCAGTTGCAGACGACGTGGCAGCCCCACGTCTCGGCCACGGTGCACGACGGCCAGTAGCGGCCGAGGCTGTGGCCGTTCACCCACGCCGCGCCCTTGTTCAGGCCAAGAAGGTCCACCGCCACCGCCACCGCCACGGCCGGAGCGGCGAAGGTGGCCTTGTACCTATTGTTTTAAATCTCCCGCTATAGCTGCCGCTATAGCCCGATATAGCTGCTGGGAGGGGACGGCGCTAAGATATTTCACTTTAGCCGCTACATGATGTTGACCGCTAATAGAGTACAAAGACTTGGTACAGATACAGCCTACCAACCAATATCTGAGCTGTTACGCCATCGAAAGCCACCTCCGCCTTGACTTGAATACTGAATAGGGTGACCACACGGGAGAACTGTCCGACCTTGGCGAATCAAGAACTTCGACGACGCGCCTACACTGCCTCCGCCGGCCTGGAGAAACCAGGCTAGGTTTTCACCCAATTCTTGAACACTCATAGGCGCAGGGGACGGACTAACCACCTTTAAATTGGATTGTTTATTTTGTTTTTTACAAAATACAAAACTACCATAAGGGTTAAATTTGCATAGTTTTGACAGCTATAGATGGCTTTGTTATCCGGTTTTAGAGTTCCCAAGGTTGGAAATCGGACTTTTGTGATAATTAGAGATTGTAAAATATATAGAATTTTTCTATTTATGTTGCTGAATATTTTTTTGTGTATATACTTTTGGAAAGATTTTTTTTGTTTA
>OAMR01002526.1:0-10112 GCA_900205405.1 Echinochloa crus-galli | reverse complement strand
TGCGGTAGACTAGTGTTTTTAATCTATGCATTCTTGTTTATTATGAAATTATGGTCATGCTTTCGCCCTTTTATTGATCTATCATGCTCTGTTCCTCGTTAATCGATTGTGAATACGCGTTACAATGTTTATTCAGTCAAAGACCGATCTTTCGTCATGCTTACGTCATGCATTCGGCAGTGCGCTTCCTGCCGTAACTAAACATTGAGTGCTTTTAGCTTTTCATGATTAGATTGTATCATGCGGTGGATTAATCTAATCTGATTAGTGGCGTGGTTACAAACAAGTCGTATCATGCGGTGGATTAACTTGTTTTGTTATCATGCTTGACGGGTGCTGCTTTCGGCCTATGCATTCTTGTTTTCAATGTAAATTCGTGACTGTGTTGTGGGTTCGTAACTAAACATTGAGTGCTTTTAGCTTTTCATGATTAGATTGTATCATGCGGTGGATTAATCTAATCTGATTAGTGGCGTGGTTACAAACAAGTCGTATCATGCGGTGGATTAACTTGTTTTGTTATCATGCTTGACGGGTGCTGCTTTCGGCCTATGCATTCTTGTTTTCAATGTAAATTCGTGACTGTGTTGTGGGTTCGTAACTAAACATTGAGTGCTTTTAGCTTTTCATGATTAGATTGTATCATGCGGTGGATTAATCTAATCTGATTAGTGGCGTGGTTACAAACAAGTCGTATCATGCGGTGGATTAACTTGTTTTGTTATCATGCTTGACGGGTGCTGCTTTCGGCCTATGCATTCTTGTTTTCAATGTAAATTCGTGACTGTGTTGTGGGTTCGTAACTAAACATTGAGTGCTTTTAGCTTTTCATGATTAGATTGTATCATGCGGTGGATTAATCTAATCTGATTAGTGGCGTGGTTACAAACAAGTCGTATCATGCGGTGGATTAACTTGTTTTGTTATCATGCTTGACGGGTGCTGCTTTCGGCCTATGCATTCTTGTTTTCAATGTAAATTCGTGACTGTGTTGTGGGTTCGTAACTAAACATTGAGTGCTTTTAGCTTTTCATGATTAGATTGTATCATGCGGTGGATTAATCTAATCTGATTAGTGGCGTGGTTACAAACAAGTCGTATCATGCGGTGGATTAACTTGTTTTGTTATCATGCTTGACGGGTGCTGCTTTCGGCCTATGCATTCTTGTTTTCAATGTAAATTCGTGACTGTGTTGTGGGTTCGTAACTAAACATTGAGTGCTTTTAGCTTTTCATGATTAGATTGTATCATGCGGTGGATTAATCTAATCTGATTAGTGGCGTGGTTACAAACAAGTCGTATCATGCGGTGGATTAACTTGTTTTGTTATCATGCTTGACGGGTGCTGCTTTCGGCCTATGCATTCTTGTTTTCAATGTAAATTCGTGACTGTGTTGTGGGTTCGTAACTAAACATTGAGTGCTTTTAGCTTTTCATGATTAGATTGTATCATGCGGTGGATTAATCTAATCTGATTAGTGGCGTGGTTACAAACAAGTCGTATCATGCGGTGGATTAACTTGTTTTGTTATCATGCTTGACGGGTGCTGCTTTCGGCCTATGCATTCTTGTTTTCAATGTAAATTCGTGACTGTGTTGTGGGTTCGTAACTAAACATTGAGTGCTTTTAGCTTTTCATGATTAGATTGTATCATGCGGTGGATTAATCTAATCTGATTAGTGGCGTGGTTACAAACAAGTCGTATCATGCGGTGGATTAACTTGTTTTGTTATCATGCTTGACGGGTGCTGCTTTCGGCCTATGCATTCTTGTTTTCAATGTAAATTCGTGACTGTGTTGTGGGTTCGTAACTAAACATTGAGTGCTTTTAGCTTTTCATGATTAGATTGTATCATGCGGTGGATTAATCTAATCTGATTAGTGGCGTGGTTACAAACAAGTCGTATCATGCGGTGGATTAACTTGTTTTGTTATCATGCTTGACGGGTGCTGCTTTCGGCCTATGCATTCTTGTTTTCAATGTAAATTCGTGACTGTGTTGTGGGTTCGTAACTAAACATTGAGTGCTTTTAGCTTTTCATGATTAGATTGTATCATGCGGTGGATTAATCTAATCTGATTAGTGGCGTGGTTACAAACAAGTCGTATCATGCGGTGGATTAACTTGTTTTGTTATCATGCTTGACGGGTGCTGCTTTCGGCCTATGCATTCTTGTTTTCAATGTAAATTCGTGACTGTGTTGTGGGTTCGTAACTAAACATTGAGTGCTTTTAGCTTTTCATGATTAGATTGTATCATGCGGTGGATTAATCTAATCTGATTAGTGGCGTGGTTACAAACAAGTCGTATCATGCGGTGGATTAACTTGTTTTGTTATCATGCTTGACGGGTGCTGCTTTCGGCCTATGCATTCTTTGTTTACTGCGAATTTATGATCATGTTTCACCCTTTTATTTATCTATCATGCTCTGTTTCTCGTTAATCGGCTATGAGTACGTGTTCATTCGGTTGAAAGCCGATCTTTCGTCATGCTTACGTCACGCATTCGGCAGTGCGCTCCTTGCGTGCCTTGCCGATTGCCGAATGATGTTTTAACTGCCGACAGAATAGCTTCCCTGTAGCTATATGTCTCTCAAGATTGGCTTCAACGCCGCAAACATGGAACTGTCTGGTCTCACCCGGCACGTTCCAGGTTTTAATCTAAACGTTTTTATCCCTTTGTTAGTTTTCAGGCAAACTGACTGGCACGCTTCCGGATTCGAAAGCCCGGGCCACGTTTGAAGCCAGCTTTGTTCGGCTTGCTGTGTGCTTGGCGTGAGGTGCGGATTTTACGTCAACACACTTTTTGGCACGCCCGGTGGGACACACACAAGTTTTCAAGATGCCTGAGTTGAGCGACATCATGGATGTCACTTTGGAAGAATTGTCTGAAGAGCATCAACAGATGGTAAAGGCTGCTGCTAGTCAATTCATTAACAAATGTTTACTGTCTTTCGCCAAGAACAGGAGTGGTGCACCTTTTCTCAAGTCCGATCTGCCAAGAGTTCTCCTTCCTGGGCAATCTGATCTTACTGAAGAAGAAGAGAGGGAGAGATTCTCGGGCTTGTTATACAAAGCTTTGGGAGAGACAATGACCAATCACAATGCTGCGTTCTTAAACAGTTTTCGGCATACAATGATAAGCATTTTTGGTCAGCATGTGGATAAACCCTTTGAGCAGACACATGGGCAATTGGGTGGCCCGACATACTTCAATGTTCAAGCACCAGTTCAGAAACCACATGGTAAAGGAAATGCTGATGAAACTGGAGGTTCTGGTGTTAAAGATATAAATGGACAACCGATTCGGCAAGATCCTCAGCTTGCACTGCCGAAAACTCGCACATACGGTGATATGGCATTCGGCACCACAGGGAATCCGCCTGCTTCTGCTTACAAGATATCTCCCTTGAACAACAGACTGCAGAGGGATTTATATGGAAACGGATATTCAGAGTTTATGGATTACAATGCTATCGACGCCCTCCCGAATCCTGGGTACGTTGGTACTGCAGGCATGCTTGCTGGGAGACCAGGGAATCAAGACACCAGTATTGACCTCATGGTGCAAAAAATGACCGATGTATTGCAAAATCAATTCGGTCTGAAGCCTAAAAATCAGGGATACATGTACTCGTCTCCTTTCCCTGAATGGTACCAAAGGGTATCATTGCCGAATAGAGTCAAGGTGCCTACAGAGTTTACTAAATTTTCAGGACAAGATGACACAAGTACTGTGGAACATATAGCTCGATATCTGATGCAGCTTGGAGAGGCTTCGGCAGATGAGGCTTTCAGAATTAGATACTTTCCTTTGTCACTGACGGGTCCAGCTTTTACATGGTTTGCTTCTTTGCCTGCTCAGTCGATCTGTACTTGGAAGGACCTGGAACAGAAATTCCATGCTCATTATTACATTGGCAGTACCGAGAAAAAGTTGGTTGATTTGACCAGCTTAAGGCAGAGGAATAATGAAACACCTACAGAGTTCCTCAGGAGGTTTAGGGAAACTAAGAGTATGTGCTTTTCTCTGAACATACCTGATGACCAGCTGGCTGGTATGGCTGTAGCTGGCATGCTGCCTGCCATTCGGGAGAAGCTGTTCGGGATGGAGTTTGATGATTTGGGCCAGTTGTCGCACAGATTGGCCTTGATGAGTAACCAGGCATATGGTTTCAAGAAAGATGTCAGATTTGCTAAAAATAATGATGTAGCTGACATCTATAACCAATTCCTTGAAAGAGCAGATCAAGAAGATGAGTATGAAGATAGCGAGGAAATAGCTGCAGCAGAGATAGTGTGGAGCAAAGAACCAGTTACAATGACTCAAAGATGGATCAAACAGATGAAAGGAACATATGATTTTGATGTGACTAAGGCAGACAAATTGTTTGAGTTCCTGGTGAAAGAAGGCCGAATCAAATTGCCAGAGGGGCATTCTATGCTTCGGCCCGATGGAGTGAAAGATAAGAGGTACTGTGGGTTTCATGATAGAAATTCTCATTCCATTAATGAATGCAGAGTCTTTAGGATGAAGATTCAGAAAGCTATCCAGGAAGGACATTTGAAATTCGACAACAAAATGAAACTGGACAGTAACCCTTTCCCTCAGAATATGATCGGGTTCTCGGTTAATATGGTAAATGCTGTTCCATCTGGAGAAAAGGGAAGATTGAAAGTTTTAACCTCAAAGAAGGCAAAGCAGGATGGTTCAGTTGATCCTACTCGGCAGATCACAATGGAACAAATTCGCCGGAAAAATCTTCGGTTCCCGAATAGCCGATTTGAAGTGGGAGAATCCTTTAGACCTAGAGTTACTACACGTATTCTCCTCAACAAATGGCAGCGTCAGCAAGAAAAAGAGCGTTTTCAAAGGCGTGAATACGAGGAGGAGAAAAGAAGGCGCGAAGAAGAAAGGTTTGAGGAAGAACAAGAAGAGTATGCTCGAGAGCAGGAACGAGCGCATTGGGGGTGTGCATTCTTCAGACACTGTTGGAACGAAGGTTTAAAGCTGCCTACAAAGAATAACTGTCCTGAGTGCAATAATGGGTATGTCGAACATAGGCAAAATGTTGCCAATCGCCGATCTGTCCATGAAAGAATTGGTAGGGTGCATCTTAGTGATGATCGGCGTTTTGATGATCAACCAAGAAAGAGACATGCTGATTGCAGATGGATTGATCATGAGGAAGAAGACCGTGAGTATGTTTGGCAAAAAGGACAGTGGTGTCCACCTGGTTTAAGAAGGAGTCAGAAGAGAAGAGTTCAACGCCTGAGGAATCAAGAATTAAAGCAAGCAAGGCCTAGGATGAAATCGATATGGCTCCCAAAAGACAGGCCTGACGAACATGGTCATTCGGCTCCTACATGTATGGTATGTTTTCTGCCGAATGAATTTATGGCTCCAGCTGATCAAATTGTACAGGAAGAAATATTGCCCGATATAAATGATGCCGAACGATTTGGGTTAATGGCACAATTGATGTTGAACAAACAAGCTGTTTTTGAGAAGCCAACCCAGAATCGGCACATGAAGCCACTGTACTTGAAGGGATATGTTAATGGCAAACCATTGACCAAGATGTTTGTCGATGGAGGAGCTGCTGTCAATGTAATGCCATATACCACATTCAGGAAGCTTGGTATGGGTCTTAGAGATTTGACACCAACGAGCATAATTCTAAATGATTTTGCTGGAAATCCTTCGGACACCAAGGGATGCGTACATGTTGATCTGATGATTGGGTCCAAGACTCTGCTTACGACTTTCTTTGTCATTGAGGGCAAAGGGGCATATAGCTTGCTGCTTGGAAGAGATTGGATTCATGCAAATTGTTGTATTCCATCTACTATGCATCAACAGCTTATTCAGTGGATAGATGATGAGGTGGAGATTGTCCAAGCAGATGATTCAATAAGCGTGGCAAATATGGAACCAGCTTTCTGGGAATATCAAGGCATAGATTGTTTCTCAGGCAAAGACTGGGGAGAAGGTCCTGTGGCACCAGCCAGCAGTGATCAACAGCCGATCGAAGCAGTCGGCTCTCATAGTAATTTTTGATGGAAAATCCAATTGATGGAACTGATGGAAAATTAGGACGTGGATTTGTGTCGGCCGATAAATTAGAAGAAGTGGACATTGGAGATGGTGACAAGCCAAGGCCGACATTTATCAGTGCTAACTTGGATTCGGTTTTCAAAGAAAAGTTGGTAACATTGTTAAAGGAATACAAGGACTGCTTTGCTTGGGATTATTCGGAGATGCCTGGTCTAGACCGTTCTATTGTTGAGCATCGGTTGCCAATCAAACCTGGATACAGACCTTACAAGCAACCACCCCGAAAAATCTACAAGGAAGAAGTGTTGGCCGATGTGAAAAAGGAGATTGAAAGATTACTAGATGCAAATTTCATTCGGCCCTGTAAATACGCGGATTGGATCTCTAATATTGTTCCTGTCTATAAGAAAAATGGAAAGATGAGGGTTTGCATAGATTTTAGAGACCTAAACAAGGCTACACCCATGGATGGATATCCAATGCCTGTTGCTGATTCATTGGTTGATGCTGCTGCTGGATACAAAGTGCTCAGTTTCATGGACGGTAACGCAGGATACAATCAGATTTATATGGCATTGGAAGATATAGTAAAGACAGCTTTCAGGTGTCCTGGACACATAGGGTTGTTTGAATGGGTTGTCATGACCTTTGGATTGAAAAATGCCGGTGCAACTTATCAAAGGGCTATGAATTATATTTTTCATGAGTTGATCGGCAAGATTGTGGAAATATATATTGATGATGTGGTGATCAAGTCATTGGATCATGAGTCCCATTTGGCTGACATAAGGAAAACTCTAGAATGCACCAGGAAGCATGGGCTTAAGATGAACCCGAACAAGTGTGCTTTTGGAGTTTCGGCTGGAGAGTTTCTGGGATTTTTGATACATGAAGGAGGAATAGGAGTTGGTAAGAAAAGCATGAAGGCAATTGATGAAATTGTTCCTCCAACTAATCTTAAAGAGCTACAATCACTGCTTGGCAAGATAAATTTTGTGAGAAGGTTCATATCAAACTTGTCACAAAAGGTGTTGCCCTTTTCCTCACTATTGAAAATAAAGAAGGATCAAAAGTTTGTATGGGGTGACGAACAACAAAAGGCTTTTAATGAAATAAAAGAGTACATGAAGAAGCCACCAGTATTGGTGCCTCCACAATTGAACAAGCCTTTCAAGTTGTACGTGGCGGCCGATGCCCAAACTATTGGATCGGCCCTTATTCAAGAATTTGAAGGGAAGGAAAGAGTGGTTGCATACCTTAGCCGAAAGTTATTAGATCCAGAGACAAGGTATTCGGCTATAGAGAAGCTTTGCTTATGTGTTTACTACTCCTGTACAAAATTTCGGCACTACTTACTACATGCCGAATGCATTGTGTATTCAAAGTTTGATGTGATAAAACACATGTTGTCTATGCCAATTTTGAACGGAAGGATTGGCAAATGGATTTTAGCTTTGTCTGAGTTTGAATTAAGATTTGAATCGGCAAAGGCTGTTAAGGGACAGATTATTGCCGATTTCATTACTGAACATCATGATACATCGATAAATTTGCTTAACATTGTTCCTTGGGTGTTATTCTTCGGCAAAATGTTGCCAATCGCCGATCTGTCCATGAAAGAATTGGTAGGGTGCATCTTAGTGATGATCGGCGTTTTGATGATCAACCAAGAAAGAGACATGCTGATTGCAGATGGATTGATCATGAGGAAGAAGATCGTGAGTATGTTTGGCAAAAAGGACAGTGGTGTCCACCTGGTTTAAGAAGGAGTCAGAAGAGAAGAGTTCAACGCCTGAGGAATCAAGAATTAAAGCAAGCAAGGCCTAGGGTGAAATCAATATGGCTCCCAAAGGACAGGCCTGACGAACATAGTCATTCGGCTCCTACATGCATGGTATGTTTCTTGCCGAATGAATTTATGGCTCCAGCTGATCAAATTGTACAGGAAGAAATATTGCCCGATATAAATGGTTCTGGTGTTAAAGATATAAATGGACAACCGATTCGGCAAGATCCTCAGCTTGCACTGCCGAAAACTCGCACATACGGTGATATGGCATTCGGCACCACAGGGAATCCGCCTGCTTCTGCTTACAAGATATCTCCCTTGAACAACAGACTGCAGAGGGATTTGTATGGAAACGGATATTCAGAGTTTATGGATTACAATGCTATCGACGCTCTCCCGAATCCTGGATATGTTGGTACTGCAGGTATGCTTGCTGGGAGACCAGGGAATCAAGACACCAGTATTGACCTCATGGTGCAAAAAATGACCGATGTATTGCAAAATCAATTCGGTCTGAAGCCTAAAAATCAGGGATACATGTACTCGTCTCCTTTCCCTGAATGGTACCAAAGGGTATCATTGCCGAATAGAGTCAAGGTGCCTACAGAGTTTACTAAATTCTCAGGACAAGATGATACTAGCACTGTGGAACATATAGCTCGATATCTGATGCAGCTTGGAGAGGCTTCGGCAGATGAGGCTTTCAGAATTAGATACTTTCCTTTGTCACTGACGGGTTCAGCTTTTACATGGTTTGCTTCTTTGCCTGCTCAGTCGATTTGTACTTGGAAAGACCTGGAACAGAAATTCCATGCTCATTATTACATTGGCAGTACCGAGAAAAAGTTGGTTGACTTGACCAGCTTAAGGCAGAGGAATAATGAAACACCTACAGAGTTCCTCAGGAGGTTTAGGGAAACTAAGAGTATGTGCTTTTCTCTGAACATACCTGATGACCAGCTGGCTGGTATGGCTGTAGCTGGCATGCTGCCTGCCGTTCGGGAGAAGCTGTTCGGGATGGAGTTTGATGATTTGGGCCAGTTGTCGCACAGATTGGCCTTGATGAGTAACCAGGCGTATGGTTTCAAGAAAGATGTCAGATTTGCTAAAAATAATGATGTAGCTGACATTTATAACCAATTCCTTGAAAGAGCAGATCAAGAAGATGAGTATGAAGATAGCGAGGAAATAGCTGCAGCAGAGATAGTGTGGAGCAAGGAACCAGTTACAATGACTCAAAGATGGATCAAACAGATGAAAGGAACATATGATTTTGATGTGACTAAGGCAGACAAATTGTTTGAGTTCCTGGTGAAAGAAGGCCGAATCAAATTGCCAGAGGGGCATTCTATGCTTCGGCCCGATGGAGTGAAAGATAAGAGGTACTGTGGTTTTCATGATAGAAATTCTCATTCCATTAATGAATGCAGAGTCTTTAGGATGAAGATTCAGAAAGCTATCCAGGAAGGACATCTGAAATTCGACAACAAGATGAAACTGGACAGTAACCCTTTCCCTCAGAATATGATCGGGTTCTCGGTTAATATGGTAAATGCTGTTCCATCTGGAGAAAAGGGAAGATTGAAAGTTTTAACCTCAAAGAAGGCAAAGCAGGATGGTTCAGTTGATCCTACTCGGCAGATCACAATGGAACAAATTCGCCGGAAAGATCTTCGGTTCCCGAATAGCCGATTTGAAGTGGGCGAATCCTTTAAACCTAGAGTTACTACACGTATTCTCCTCAACAAATGGCAGAAAGGAGTACATGAAGAAGCCACCCAAAGGCGTGAATACGAGGAGGAGAAAAGAAGGCGCGAAGAGAAAAAGTTTGAGGAAGAACAAGAAGAATATGCTCGAGAGCAGGAACGTGCGCATTGGGGGTGTGCATTCTTCAGACACTGTTGGAACGAAGGTTTGAAGCTTCCCACATGGAATAGTTGTCCTGAATGCAATAATAGGTATGATGAATATAGGCAGGGAACTGTCAATCGCCGATCTGTCCATGAAAGAATTGGCAGGGTGCATCCTGGTGTTGATCGGCGTTTTAATGATCAACCAAGAAAGAGACATGCTGATTACAAGTGGGTTGATCGTGAAGAAGAAGAAGATCATGCTTATATTTGGCAAGAAGGACAATGGTGCCCACCTGGTTTGAGGAAGAGCCAGAAGAGAAGAGTACAGCGCCTAAGGAATCGGGAATTGAAGCAAGCAAAGGTCAAGGTAAAATCAATATGGCTCCCAAAAGACAGGCCTGACGAACAT
>OAMR01000010.1:5057510-5088224 GCA_900205405.1 Echinochloa crus-galli | reverse complement strand
ATATTTTGATGCTAAAAATTCTCTACAACTTGTTACGTACTGTAGAATTTAACGAACCTAAAGAAAACTGACTACGTAGGGTTCCCTACCTTCCACCTGAAGCTAGCATACTCCATTGATTATTTTGCGCAGCCTACGCTCCTATATATTGGCCATGAGGTTCTTTTTTTCTCAATTACCATTTTGGTTAGTGGACCCAATATTTTGATGCTAAAAATTCTCTACAAGTTGCTACATACTGTAGAATTTAACGAACCTCAAGAAAACCGAGTACCTAGGGTTTTTTTTGAAATCCATAGGTAATGGTGCCAGGAATGGATTCGTTGACTCATTCATATGGTGCATTAGCCTGTTGGCCCTACCTTCCACCTGAAGCTAGCATACTCCATTGATTATTTTGCGCAGCCTACGCTCCTATATATTGGCCATGAGGTTCTTTTTTTCTCAATTACCATTTTGGTTAGTGGACCCAATATTTTGATGCTAAAAATTCTCTACAAGTTGCTACATACTGTAGAATTTAACGAACCTCAAGAAAACCGAGTACCTAGGGTTTTTTTTGAAATCCATAGGTAATGGTGCCAGGAATGGATTCGTTGACTCATTCATATGGTGCATTAGCCTGTTGGCCCTACCTTCCACCTGAAGCTAGCATACTCCATTGATTATTTTGCGCAGCCTACGCTCCTATATATTGGCCATGAGGTTCTTTTTTTCTCAATTACCATTTTGGTTAGTGGACCCAATATTTTGATGCTAAAAATTCTCTACAAGTTGCTACATACTGTAGAATTTAACGAACCTCAAGAAAACCGAGTACCTAGGGTTTTTTTTGAAATCCATAGGTAATGGTGCCAGGAATGGATTCGTTGACTCATTCATATGGTGCATTAGCCTGTTGGCCCTACCTTCCACCTGAAGCTAGCATACTCCATTGATTATTTTGCGCAGCCTACGCTCCTATATATTGGCCATGAGGTTCTTTTTTTCTCAATTACCATTTTGGTTAGTGGACCCAATATTTTGATGCTAAAAATTCTCTACAAGTTGCTACATACTGTAGAATTTAACGAACCTCAAGAAAACCGAGTACCTAGGGTTTTTTTTGAAATCCATAGGTAATGGTGCCAGGAATGGATTCGTTGACTCATTCATATGGTGCATTAGCCTGTTGGCCCTACCTTCCACCTGAAGCTAGCATACTCCATTGATTATTTTGCGCAGCCTACGCTCCTATATATTGGCCATGAGGTTCTTTTTTTCTCAATTACCATTTTGGTTAGTGGACCCAATATTTTGATGCTAAAAATTCTCTACAAGTTGCTACATACTGTAGAATTTAACGAACCTCAAGAAAACCGAGTACCTAGGGTTTTTTTTGAAATCCATAGGTAATGGTGCCAGGAATGGATTCGTTGACTCATTCATATGGTGCATTAGCCTGTTGGCCCTACCTTCCACCTGAAGCTAGCATACTCCATTGATTATTTTGCGCAGCCTACGCTCCTATATATTGGCCATGAGGTTCTTTTTTTCTCAATTACCATTTTGGTTAGTGGACCCAATATTTTGATGCTAAAAATTCTCTACAAGTTGCTACATACTGTAGAATTTAACGAACCTCAAGAAAACCGAGTACCTAGGGTTTTTTTTGAAATCCATAGGTAATGGTGCCAGGAATGGATTCGTTGACTCATTCATATGGTGCATTAGCCTGTTGGCCCTACCTTCCACCTGAAGCTAGCATACTCCATTGATTATTTTGCGCAGCCTACGCTCCTATATATTGGCCATGAGGTTCTTTTTTTCTCAATTACCATTTTGGTTAGTGGACCCAATATTTTGATGCTAAAAATTCTCTACAAGTTGCTACATACTGTAGAATTTAACGAACCTCAAGAAAACCGAGTACCTAGGGTTTTTTTTGAAATCCATAGGTAATGGTGCCAGGAATGGATTCGTTGACTCATTCATATGGTGCATTAGCCTGTTGGCCCTACCTTCCACCTGAAGCTAGCATACTCCATTGATTATTTTGCGCAGCCTACGCTCCTATATATTGGCCATGAGGTTCTTTTTTTCTCAATTACCATTTTGGTTAGTGGACCCAATATTTTGATGCTAAAAATTCTCTACAAGTTGCTACATACTGTAGAATTTAACGAACCTCAAGAAAACCGAGTACCTAGGGTTTTTTTTGAAATCCATAGGTAATGGTGCCAGGAATGGATTCGTTGACTCATTCATATGGTGCATTAGCCTGTTGGCCCTACCTTCCACCTGAAGCTAGCATACTCCATTGATTATTTTGCGCAGCCTACGCTCCTATATATTGGCCATGAGGTTCTTTTTTTCTCAATTACCATTTTGGTTAGTGGACCCAATATTTTGATGCTAAAAATTCTCTACAAGTTGCTACATACTGTAGAATTTAACGAACCTCAAGAAAACCGAGTACCTAGGGTTTTTTTTGAAATCCATAGGTAATGGTGCCAGGAATGGATTCGTTGACTCATTCATATGGTGCATTAGCCTGTTGGCCCTACCTTCCACCTGAAGCTAGCATACTCCATTGATTATTTTGCGCAGCCTACGCTCCTATATATTGGCCATGAGGTTCTTTTTTTCTCAATTACCATTTTGGTTAGTGGACCCAATATTTTGATGCTAAAAATTCTCTACAAGTTGCTACATACTGTAGAATTTAACGAACCTCAAGAAAACCGAGTACCTAGGGTTTTTTTTGAAATCCATAGGTAATGGTGCCAGGAATGGATTCGTTGACTCATTCATATGGTGCATTAGCCTGTTGGCCCTACCTTCCACCTGAAGCTAGCATACTCCATTGATTATTTTGCGCAGCCTACGCTCCTATATATTGGCCATGAGGTTCTTTTTTTCTCAATTACCATTTTGGTTAGTGGACCCAATATTTTGATGCTAAAAATTCTCTACAAGTTGCTACATACTGTAGAATTTAACGAACCTCAAGAAAACCGAGTACCTAGGGTTTTTTTTGAAATCCATAGGTAATGGTGCCAGGAATGGATTCGTTGACTCATTCATATGGTGCATTAGCCTGTTGGCCCTACCTTCCACCTGAAGCTAGCATACTCCATTGATTATTTTGCGCAGCCTACGCTCCTATATATTGGCCATGAGGTTCTTTTTTTCTCAATTACCATTTTGGTTAGTGGACCCAATATTTTGATGCTAAAAATTCTCTACAAGTTGCTACATACTGTAGAATTTAACGAACCTCAAGAAAACCGAGTACCTAGGGTTTTTTTTGAAATCCATAGGTAATGGTGCCAGGAATGGATTCGTTGACTCATTCATATGGTGCATTAGCCTGTTGGCCCTACCTTCCACCTGAAGCTAGCATACTCCATTGATTATTTTGCGCAGCCTACGCTCCTATATATTGGCCATGAGGTTCTTTTTTTCTCAATTACCATTTTGGTTAGTGGACCCAATATTTTGATGCTAAAAATTCTCTACAAGTTGCTACATACTGTAGAATTTAACGAACCTCAAGAAAACCGAGTACCTAGGGTTTTTTTTGAAATCCATAGGTAATGGTGCCAGGAATGGATTCGTTGACTCATTCATATGGTGCATTAGCCTGTTGGCCCTACCTTCCACCTGAAGCTAGCATACTCCATTGATTATTTTGCGCAGCCTACGCTCCTATATATTGGCCATGAGGTTCTTTTTTTCTCAATTACCATTTTGGTTAGTGGACCCAATATTTTGATGCTAAAAATTCTCTACAAGTTGCTACATACTGTAGAATTTAACGAACCTCAAGAAAACCGAGTACCTAGGGTTTTTTTTGAAATCCATAGGTAATGGTGCCAGGAATGGATTCGTTGACTCATTCATATGGTGCATTAGCCTGTTGGCCCTACCTTCCACCTGAAGCTAGCATACTCCATTGATTATTTTGCGCAGCCTACGCTCCTATATATTGGCCATGAGGTTCTTTTTTTCTCAATTACCATTTTGGTTAGTGGACCCAATATTTTGATGCTAAAAATTCTCTACAAGTTGCTACATACTGTAGAATTTAACGAACCTCAAGAAAACCGAGTACCTAGGGTTTTTTTTGAAATCCATAGGTAATGGTGCCAGGAATGGATTCGTTGACTCATTCATATGGTGCATTAGCCTGTTGGCCCTACCTTCCACCTGAAGCTAGCATACTCCATTGATTATTTTGCGCAGCCTACGCTCCTATATATTGGCCATGAGGTTCTTTTTTTCTCAATTACCATTTTGGTTAGTGGACCCAATATTTTGATGCTAAAAATTCTCTACAAGTTGCTACATACTGTAGAATTTAACGAACCTCAAGAAAACCGAGTACCTAGGGTTTTTTTTGAAATCCATAGGTAATGGTGCCAGGAATGGATTCGTTGACTCATTCATATGGTGCATTAGCCTGTTGGCCCTACCTTCCACCTGAAGCTAGCATACTCCATTGATTATTTTGCGCAGCCTACGCTCCTATATATTGGCCATGAGGTTCTTTTTTTCTCAATTACCATTTTGGTTAGTGGACCCAATATTTTGATGCTAAAAATTCTCTACAAGTTGCTACATACTGTAGAATTTAACGAACCTCAAGAAAACCGAGTACCTAGGGTTTTTTTTGAAATCCATAGGTAATGGTGCCAGGAATGGATTCGTTGACTCATTCATATGGTGCATTAGCCTGTTGGCCCTACCTTCCACCTGAAGCTAGCATACTCCATTGATTATTTTGCGCAGCCTACGCTCCTATATATTGGCCATGAGGTTCTTTTTTTCTCAATTACCATTTTGGTTAGTGGACCCAATATTTTGATGCTAAAAATTCTCTACAAGTTGCTACATACTGTAGAATTTAACGAACCTCAAGAAAACCGAGTACCTAGGGTTTTTTTTGAAATCCATAGGTAATGGTGCCAGGAATGGATTCGTTGACTCATTCATATGGTGCATTAGCCTGTTGGCCCTACCTTCCACCTGAAGCTAGCATACTCCATTGATTATTTTGCGCAGCCTACGCTCCTATATATTGGCCATGAGGTTCTTTTTTTCTCAATTACCATTTTGGTTAGTGGACCCAATATTTTGATGCTAAAAATTCTCTACAAGTTGCTACATACTGTAGAATTTAACGAACCTCAAGAAAACCGAGTACCTAGGGTTTTTTTTGAAATCCATAGGTAATGGTGCCAGGAATGGATTCGTTGACTCATTCATATGGTGCATTAGCCTGTTGGCCCTACCTTCCACCTGAAGCTAGCATACTCCATTGATTATTTTGCGCAGCCTACGCTCCTATATATTGGCCATGAGGTTCTTTTTTTCTCAATTACCATTTTGGTTAGTGGACCCAATATTTTGATGCTAAAAATTCTCTACAAGTTGCTACATACTGTAGAATTTAACGAACCTCAAGAAAACCGAGTACCTAGGGTTTTTTTTGAAATCCATAGGTAATGGTGCCAGGAATGGATTCGTTGACTCATTCATATGGTGCATTAGCCTGTTGGCCCTACCTTCCACCTGAAGCTAGCATACTCCATTGATTATTTTGCGCAGCCTACGCTCCTATATATTGGCCATGAGGTTCTTTTTTTCTCAATTACCATTTTGGTTAGTGGACCCAATATTTTGATGCTAAAAATTCTCTACAAGTTGCTACATACTGTAGAATTTAACGAACCTCAAGAAAACCGAGTACCTAGGGTTTTTTTTGAAATCCATAGGTAATGGTGCCAGGAATGGATTCGTTGACTCATTCATATGGTGCATTAGCCTGTTGGCCCTACCTTCCACCTGAAGCTAGCATACTCCATTGATTATTTTGCGCAGCCTACGCTCCTATATATTGGCCATGAGGTTCTTTTTTTCTCAATTACCATTTTGGTTAGTGGACCCAATATTTTGATGCTAAAAATTCTCTACAAGTTGCTACATACTGTAGAATTTAACGAACCTCAAGAAAACCGAGTACCTAGGGTTTTTTTTGAAATCCATAGGTAATGGTGCCAGGAATGGATTCGTTGACTCATTCATATGGTGCATTAGCCTGTTGGCCCTACCTTCCACCTGAAGCTAGCATACTCCATTGATTATTTTGCGCAGCCTACGCTCCTATATATTGGCCATGAGGTTCTTTTTTTCTCAATTACCATTTTGGTTAGTGGACCCAATATTTTGATGCTAAAAATTCTCTACAAGTTGCTACATACTGTAGAATTTAACGAACCTCAAGAAAACCGAGTACCTAGGGTTTTTTTTGAAATCCATAGGTAATGGTGCCAGGAATGGATTCGTTGACTCATTCATATGGTGCATTAGCCTGTTGGCCCTACCTTCCACCTGAAGCTAGCATACTCCATTGATTATTTTGCGCAGCCTACGCTCCTATATATTGGCCATGAGGTTCTTTTTTTCTCAATTACCATTTTGGTTAGTGGACCCAATATTTTGATGCTAAAAATTCTCTACAAGTTGCTACATACTGTAGAATTTAACGAACCTCAAGAAAACCGAGTACCTAGGGTTTTTTTTGAAATCCATAGGTAATGGTGCCAGGAATGGATTCGTTGACTCATTCATATGGTGCATTAGCCTGTTGGCCCTACCTTCCACCTGAAGCTAGCATACTCCATTGATTATTTTGCGCAGCCTACGCTCCTATATATTGGCCATGAGGTTCTTTTTTTCTCAATTACCATTTTGGTTAGTGGACCCAATATTTTGATGCTAAAAATTCTCTACAAGTTGCTACATACTGTAGAATTTAACGAACCTCAAGAAAACCGAGTACCTAGGGTTTTTTTTGAAATCCATAGGTAATGGTGCCAGGAATGGATTCGTTGACTCATTCATATGGTGCATTAGCCTGTTGGCCCTACCTTCCACCTGAAGCTAGCATACTCCATTGATTATTTTGCGCAGCCTACGCTCCTATATATTGGCCATGAGGTTCTTTTTTTCTCAATTACCATTTTGGTTAGTGGACCCAATATTTTGATGCTAAAAATTCTCTACAAGTTGCTACATACTGTAGAATTTAACGAACCTCAAGAAAACCGAGTACCTAGGGTTTTTTTTGAAATCCATAGGTAATGGTGCCAGGAATGGATTCGTTGACTCATTCATATGGTGCATTAGCCTGTTGGCCCTACCTTCCACCTGAAGCTAGCATACTCCATTGATTATTTTGCGCAGCCTACGCTCCTATATATTGGCCATGAGGTTCTTTTTTTCTCAATTACCATTTTGGTTAGTGGACCCAATATTTTGATGCTAAAAATTCTCTACAAGTTGCTACATACTGTAGAATTTAACGAACCTCAAGAAAACCGAGTACCTAGGGTTTTTTTTGAAATCCATAGGTAATGGTGCCAGGAATGGATTCGTTGACTCATTCATATGGTGCATTAGCCTGTTGGCCCTACCTTCCACCTGAAGCTAGCATACTCCATTGATTATTTTGCGCAGCCTACGCTCCTATATATTGGCCATGAGGTTCTTTTTTTCTCAATTACCATTTTGGTTAGTGGACCCAATATTTTGATGCTAAAAATTCTCTACAAGTTGCTACATACTGTAGAATTTAACGAACCTCAAGAAAACCGAGTACCTAGGGTTTTTTTTGAAATCCATAGGTAATGGTGCCAGGAATGGATTCGTTGACTCATTCATATGGTGCATTAGCCTGTTGGCCCTACCTTCCACCTGAAGCTAGCATACTCCATTGATTATTTTGCGCAGCCTACGCTCCTATATATTGGCCATGAGGTTCTTTTTTTCTCAATTACCATTTTGGTTAGTGGACCCAATATTTTGATGCTAAAAATTCTCTACAAGTTGCTACATACTGTAGAATTTAACGAACCTCAAGAAAACCGAGTACCTAGGGTTTTTTTTGAAATCCATAGGTAATGGTGCCAGGAATGGATTCGTTGACTCATTCATATGGTGCATTAGCCTGTTGGCCCTACCTTCCACCTGAAGCTAGCATACTCCATTGATTATTTTGCGCAGCCTACGCTCCTATATATTGGCCATGAGGTTCTTTTTTTCTCAATTACCATTTTGGTTAGTGGACCCAATATTTTGATGCTAAAAATTCTCTACAAGTTGCTACATACTGTAGAATTTAACGAACCTCAAGAAAACCGAGTACCTAGGGTTTTTTTTGAAATCCATAGGTAATGGTGCCAGGAATGGATTCGTTGACTCATTCATATGGTGCATTAGCCTGTTGGCCCTACCTTCCACCTGAAGCTAGCATACTCCATTGATTATTTTGCGCAGCCTACGCTCCTATATATTGGCCATGAGGTTCTTTTTTTCTCAATTACCATTTTGGTTAGTGGACCCAATATTTTGATGCTAAAAATTCTCTACAAGTTGCTACATACTGTAGAATTTAACGAACCTCAAGAAAACCGAGTACCTAGGGTTTTTTTTGAAATCCATAGGTAATGGTGCCAGGAATGGATTCGTTGACTCATTCATATGGTGCATTAGCCTGTTGGCCCTACCTTCCACCTGAAGCTAGCATACTCCATTGATTATTTTGCGCAGCCTACGCTCCTATATATTGGCCATGAGGTTCTTTTTTTCTCAATTACCATTTTGGTTAGTGGACCCAATATTTTGATGCTAAAAATTCTCTACAAGTTGCTACATACTGTAGAATTTAACGAACCTCAAGAAAACCGAGTACCTAGGGTTTTTTTTGAAATCCATAGGTAATGGTGCCAGGAATGGATTCGTTGACTCATTCATATGGTGCATTAGCCTGTTGGCCCTACCTTCCACCTGAAGCTAGCATACTCCATTGATTATTTTGCGCAGCCTACGCTCCTATATATTGGCCATGAGGTTCTTTTTTTCTCAATTACCATTTTGGTTAGTGGACCCAATATTTTGATGCTAAAAATTCTCTACAAGTTGCTACATACTGTAGAATTTAACGAACCTCAAGAAAACCGAGTACCTAGGGTTTTTTTTGAAATCCATAGGTAATGGTGCCAGGAATGGATTCGTTGACTCATTCATATGGTGCATTAGCCTGTTGGCCCTACCTTCCACCTGAAGCTAGCATACTCCATTGATTATTTTGCGCAGCCTACGCTCCTATATATTGGCCATGAGGTTCTTTTTTTCTCAATTACCATTTTGGTTAGTGGACCCAATATTTTGATGCTAAAAATTCTCTACAAGTTGCTACATACTGTAGAATTTAACGAACCTCAAGAAAACCGAGTACCTAGGGTTTTTTTTGAAATCCATAGGTAATGGTGCCAGGAATGGATTCGTTGACTCATTCATATGGTGCATTAGCCTGTTGGCCCTACCTTCCACCTGAAGCTAGCATACTCCATTGATTATTTTGCGCAGCCTACGCTCCTATATATTGGCCATGAGGTTCTTTTTTTCTCAATTACCATTTTGGTTAGTGGACCCAATATTTTGATGCTAAAAATTCTCTACAAGTTGCTACATACTGTAGAATTTAACGAACCTCAAGAAAACCGAGTACCTAGGGTTTTTTTTGAAATCCATAGGTAATGGTGCCAGGAATGGATTCGTTGACTCATTCATATGGTGCATTAGCCTGTTGGCCCTACCTTCCACCTGAAGCTAGCATACTCCATTGATTATTTTGCGCAGCCTACGCTCCTATATATTGGCCATGAGGTTCTTTTTTTCTCAATTACCATTTTGGTTAGTGGACCCAATATTTTGATGCTAAAAATTCTCTACAAGTTGCTACATACTGTAGAATTTAACGAACCTCAAGAAAACCGAGTACCTAGGGTTTTTTTTGAAATCCATAGGTAATGGTGCCAGGAATGGATTCGTTGACTCATTCATATGGTGCATTAGCCTGTTGGCCCTACCTTCCACCTGAAGCTAGCATACTCCATTGATTATTTTGCGCAGCCTACGCTCCTATATATTGGCCATGAGGTTCTTTTTTTCTCAATTACCATTTTGGTTAGTGGACCCAATATTTTGATGCTAAAAATTCTCTACAAGTTGCTACATACTGTAGAATTTAACGAACCTCAAGAAAACCGAGTACCTAGGGTTTTTTTTGAAATCCATAGGTAATGGTGCCAGGAATGGATTCGTTGACTCATTCATATGGTGCATTAGCCTGTTGGCCCTACCTTCCACCTGAAGCTAGCATACTCCATTGATTATTTTGCGCAGCCTACGCTCCTATATATTGGCCATGAGGTTCTTTTTTTCTCAATTACCATTTTGGTTAGTGGACCCAATATTTTGATGCTAAAAATTCTCTACAAGTTGCTACATACTGTAGAATTTAACGAACCTCAAGAAAACCGAGTACCTAGGGTTTTTTTTGAAATCCATAGGTAATGGTGCCAGGAATGGATTCGTTGACTCATTCATATGGTGCATTAGCCTGTTGGCCCTACCTTCCACCTGAAGCTAGCATACTCCATTGATTATTTTGCGCAGCCTACGCTCCTATATATTGGCCATGAGGTTCTTTTTTTCTCAATTACCATTTTGGTTAGTGGACCCAATATTTTGATGCTAAAAATTCTCTACAAGTTGCTACATACTGTAGAATTTAACGAACCTCAAGAAAACCGAGTACCTAGGGTTTTTTTTGAAATCCATAGGTAATGGTGCCAGGAATGGATTCGTTGACTCATTCATATGGTGCATTAGCCTGTTGGCCCTACCTTCCACCTGAAGCTAGCATACTCCATTGATTATTTTGCGCAGCCTACGCTCCTATATATTGGCCATGAGGTTCTTTTTTTCTCAATTACCATTTTGGTTAGTGGACCCAATATTTTGATGCTAAAAATTCTCTACAAGTTGCTACATACTGTAGAATTTAACGAACCTCAAGAAAACCGAGTACCTAGGGTTTTTTTTGAAATCCATAGGTAATGGTGCCAGGAATGGATTCGTTGACTCATTCATATGGTGCATTAGCCTGTTGGCCCTACCTTCCACCTGAAGCTAGCATACTCCATTGATTATTTTGCGCAGCCTACGCTCCTATATATTGGCCATGAGGTTCTTTTTTTCTCAATTACCATTTTGGTTAGTGGACCCAATATTTTGATGCTAAAAATTCTCTACAAGTTGCTACATACTGTAGAATTTAACGAACCTCAAGAAAACCGAGTACCTAGGGTTTTTTTTGAAATCCATAGGTAATGGTGCCAGGAATGGATTCGTTGACTCATTCATATGGTGCATTAGCCTGTTGGCCCTACCTTCCACCTGAAGCTAGCATACTCCATTGATTATTTTGCGCAGCCTACGCTCCTATATATTGGCCATGAGGTTCTTTTTTTCTCAATTACCATTTTGGTTAGTGGACCCAATATTTTGATGCTAAAAATTCTCTACAAGTTGCTACATACTGTAGAATTTAACGAACCTCAAGAAAACCGAGTACCTAGGGTTTTTTTTGAAATCCATAGGTAATGGTGCCAGGAATGGATTCGTTGACTCATTCATATGGTGCATTAGCCTGTTGGCCCTACCTTCCACCTGAAGCTAGCATACTCCATTGATTATTTTGCGCAGCCTACGCTCCTATATATTGGCCATGAGGTTCTTTTTTTCTCAATTACCATTTTGGTTAGTGGACCCAATATTTTGATGCTAAAAATTCTCTACAAGTTGCTACATACTGTAGAATTTAACGAACCTCAAGAAAACCGAGTACCTAGGGTTTTTTTTGAAATCCATAGGTAATGGTGCCAGGAATGGATTCGTTGACTCATTCATATGGTGCATTAGCCTGTTGGCCCTACCTTCCACCTGAAGCTAGCATACTCCATTGATTATTTTGCGCAGCCTACGCTCCTATATATTGGCCATGAGGTTCTTTTTTTCTCAATTACCATTTTGGTTAGTGGACCCAATATTTTGATGCTAAAAATTCTCTACAAGTTGCTACATACTGTAGAATTTAACGAACCTCAAGAAAACCGAGTACCTAGGGTTTTTTTTGAAATCCATAGGTAATGGTGCCAGGAATGGATTCCTTGACTCATTCATATGGTGCATTAGCCTGTTGGCCCTACCTTCCACCTGAAGCTAGCATACTCCATTGATTATTTTGCGCAGCCTACGCTCCTATATATTGGCCATGAGGTTCTTTTTTTCTCAATTACCATTTTGGTTAGTGGACCCAATATTTTGATGCTAAAAATTCTCTACAAGTTGCTACATACTGTAGAATTTAACGAACCTCAAGAAAACCGAGTACCTAGGGTTTTTTTTGAAATCCATAGGTAATGGTGCCAGGAATGGATTCCTTGACTCATTCATATGGTGCATTAGCCTGTTGGCCCTACCTTCCACCTGAAGCTAGCATACTCCATTGATTATTTTGCGCAGCCTACGCTCCTATATATTGGCCATGAGGTTCTTTTTTTCTCAATTACCATTTTGGTTAGTGGACCCAATATTTTGATGCTAAAAATTCTCTACAAGTTGCTACATACTGTAGAATTTAACGAACCTCAAGAAAACCGAGTACCTAGGGTTTTTTTTGAAATCCATAGGTAATGGTGCCAGGAATGGATTCGTTGACTCATTCATATGGTGCATTAGCCTGTTGGCCCTACCTTCCACCTGAAGCTAGCATACTCCATTGATTATTTTGCGCAGCCTACGCTCCTATATATTGGCCATGAGGTTCTTTTTTTCTCAATTACCATTTTGGTTAGTGGACCCAATATTTTGATGCTAAAAATTCTCTACAAGTTGCTACATACTGTAGAATTTAACGAACCTCAAGAAAACCGAGTACCTAGGGTTTTTTTTGAAATCCATAGGTAATGGTGCCAGGAATGGATTCGTTGACTCATTCATATGGTGCATTAGCCTGTTGGCCCTACCTTCCACCTGAAGCTAGCATACTCCATTGATTATTTTGCGCAGCCTACGCTCCTATATATTGGCCATGAGGTTCTTTTTTTCTCAATTACCATTTTGGTTAGTGGACCCAATATTTTGATGCTAAAAATTCTCTACAAGTTGCTACATACTGTAGAATTTAACGAACCTCAAGAAAACCGAGTACCTAGGGTTTTTTTTGAAATCCATAGGTAATGGTGCCAGGAATGGATTCGTTGACTCATTCATATGGTGCATTAGCCTGTTGGCCCTACCTTCCACCTGAAGCTAGCATACTCCATTGATTATTTTGCGCAGCCTACGCTCCTATATATTGGCCATGAGGTTCTTTTTTTCTCAATTACCATTTTGGTTAGTGGACCCAATATTTTGATGCTAAAAATTCTCTACAAGTTGCTACATACTGTAGAATTTAACGAACCTCAAGAAAACCGAGTACCTAGGGTTTTTTTTGAAATCCATAGGTAATGGTGCCAGGAATGGATTCGTTGACTCATTCATATGGTGCATTAGCCTGTTGGCCCTACCTTCCACCTGAAGCTAGCATACTCCATTGATTATTTTGCGCAGCCTACGCTCCTATATATTGGCCATGAGGTTCTTTTTTTCTCAATTACCATTTTGGTTAGTGGACCCAATATTTTGATGCTAAAAATTCTCTACAAGTTGCTACATACTGTAGAATTTAACGAACCTCAAGAAAACCGAGTACCTAGGGTTTTTTTTGAAATCCATAGGTAATGGTGCCAGGAATGGATTCGTTGACTCATTCATATGGTGCATTAGCCTGTTGGCCCTACCTTCCACCTGAAGCTAGCATACTCCATTGATTATTTTGCGCAGCCTACGCTCCTATATATTGGCCATGAGGTTCTTTTTTTCTCAATTACCATTTTGGTTAGTGGACCCAATATTTTGATGCTAAAAATTCTCTACAAGTTGCTACATACTGTAGAATTTAACGAACCTCAAGAAAACCGAGTACCTAGGGTTTTTTTTGAAATCCATAGGTAATGGTGCCAGGAATGGATTCGTTGACTCATTCATATGGTGCATTAGCCTGTTGGCCCTACCTTCCACCTGAAGCTAGCATACTCCATTGATTATTTTGCGCAGCCTACGCTCCTATATATTGGCCATGAGGTTCTTTTTTTCTCAATTACCATTTTGGTTAGTGGACCCAATATTTTGATGCTAAAAATTCTCTACAAGTTGCTACATACTGTAGAATTTAACGAACCTCAAGAAAACCGAGTACCTAGGGTTTTTTTTGAAATCCATAGGTAATGGTGCCAGGAATGGATTCGTTGACTCATTCATATGGTGCATTAGCCTGTTGGCCCTACCTTCCACCTGAAGCTAGCATACTCCATTGATTATTTTGCGCAGCCTACGCTCCTATATATTGGCCATGAGGTTCTTTTTTTCTCAATTACCATTTTGGTTAGTGGACCCAATATTTTGATGCTAAAAATTCTCTACAAGTTGCTACATACTGTAGAATTTAACGAACCTCAAGAAAACCGAGTACCTAGGGTTTTTTTTGAAATCCATAGGTAATGGTGCCAGGAATGGATTCGTTGACTCATTCATATGGTGCATTAGCCTGTTGGCCCTACCTTCCACCTGAAGCTAGCATACTCCATTGATTATTTTGCGCAGCCTACGCTCCTATATATTGGCCATGAGGTTCTTTTTTTCTCAATTACCATTTTGGTTAGTGGACCCAATATTTTGATGCTAAAAATTCTCTACAAGTTGCTACATACTGTAGAATTTAACGAACCTCAAGAAAACCGAGTACCTAGGGTTTTTTTTGAAATCCATAGGTAATGGTGCCAGGAATGGATTCGTTGACTCATTCATATGGTGCATTAGCCTGTTGGCCCTACCTTCCACCTGAAGCTAGCATACTCCATTGATTATTTTGCGCAGCCTACGCTCCTATATATTGGCCATGAGGTTCTTTTTTTCTCAATTACCATTTTGGTTAGTGGACCCAATATTTTGATGCTAAAAATTCTCTACAAGTTGCTACATACTGTAGAATTTAACGAACCTCAAGAAAACCGAGTACCTAGGGTTTTTTTTGAAATCCATAGGTAATGGTGCCAGGAATGGATTCGTTGACTCATTCATATGGTGCATTAGCCTGTTGGCCCTACCTTCCACCTGAAGCTAGCATACTCCATTGATTATTTTGCGCAGCCTACGCTCCTATATATTGGCCATGAGGTTCTTTTTTTCTCAATTACCATTTTGGTTAGTGGACCCAATATTTTGATGCTAAAAATTCTCTACAAGTTGCTACATACTGTAGAATTTAACGAACCTCAAGAAAACCGAGTACCTAGGGTTTTTTTTGAAATCCATAGGTAATGGTGCCAGGAATGGATTCCTTGACTCATTCATATGGTGCATTAGCCTGTTGGCCCTACCTTCCACCTGAAGCTAGCATACTCCATTGATTATTTTGCGCAGCCTACGCTCCTATATATTGGCCATGAGGTTCTTTTTTTCTCAATTACCATTTTGGTTAGTGGACCCAATATTTTGATGCTAAAAATTCTCTACAAGTTGCTACATACTGTAGAATTTAACGAACCTCAAGAAAACCGAGTACCTAGGGTTTTTTTTGAAATCCATAGGTAATGGTGCCAGGAATGGATTCCTTGACTCATTCATATGGTGCATTAGCCTGTTGGCCCTACCTTCCACCTGAAGCTAGCATACTCCATTGATTATTTTGCGCAGCCTACGCTCCTATATATTGGCCATGAGGTTCTTTTTTTCTCAATTACCATTTTGGTTAGTGGACCCAATATTTTGATGCTAAAAATTCTCTACAAGTTGCTACATACTGTAGAATTTAACGAACCTCAAGAAAACCGAGTACCTAGGGTTTTTTTTGAAATCCATAGGTAATGGTGCCAGGAATGGATTCCTTGACTCATTCATATGGTGCATTAGCCTGTTGGCCCTTCCTTCCACCTGAAGCTAGCATACTCCATTGATTAATTTGCGCAGCCTACGCTCCCATATATTGGCCATGAGGTTCTTTTTTTCTCAATTACCATTTTGGTTAGTGGACCCAATATTTTGATGCTAAAAATTCATGAGGTTCTTTTTTTCTCAATTACCATTTTGGTTAGTGGACCCAATATTTTGATGCTAAAAATTCATGAGGTTCTTTTTTTCTCAATTACCATTTTGGTTAGTGGACCCAATATTTTGATGCTAAAAATTCTCTACAAGTTGCTACATACTGTAGAATTTAACGAACCTCAAGAAAACCGAGTACCTAGGGTTTTTTTTGAAATCCATAGGTAATGGTGCCAGGAATGGATTCGTTGACTCATTCATATGGTGCATTAGCCTGTTGGCCCTTCCTTCCACCTGAAGCTAGCATACTCCATTGATTAAATTGCGCAGCCTACGCTCCCATATATTGGCCTTGAGGTTCTTTTTTTCTCAATTACCATTTTGGTTAGTGGACCCAATATTTTGATGCTAAAAATTCTCTACAAGTTGCTACATACTGTAGAATTTAACGAACCTCAAGAAAACCGAGTACCTAGGGTTTTTTTTGAAATCCATAGGTAATGGTGCCAGGAATGGATTCCTTGACTCATTCATATGGTGCATTAGCCTGTTGGCCCTTCCTTCCACCTGAAGCTAGCATACTCCATTGATTAATTTGCGCAGCCTACGCTCCCATATATTGGCCTTTAGGTTCTTTTTTTCTCAATTACCATTTTGGTTAGTGGACCCAATATTTTGATGCTAAAAAATCTCTACAAGTTGCTACGTACTGTAGAATTTAACGAACCTCATGAAAACCGAGTACCTAGGATTTTTTTTTGAAATTCATGGGTAATGGTGCCAGGAATGGATTCGTTGACTCATTCATATGGTGCATTAGCCTGTTGGCCCTTCCTTCCACCTGAAGCTAGCATACTCCATTGATTAAGTTGCGCAGCCTACTCTCCCCTATATTGGCCCTTAGGTTCTTTTTTCCTCAATTACCATTTTGGTTCGTGGACCCAATATTTTGATGCTAAAAATTCTCTACAACTTGCTACATACTGTAGAATTTAACGAACCTCAAGAAAACCGAGTACCTAGGATTTTTTTTTGAAATCCATGGGTAATGGTGCTAGGAATGGATTTGTTGAGACTTTCCCTTTTATTTATGGTGGCTGTCTCATGTTCCTTATCCTCGCCTAGTTGTTCATCCATCATAAAGGTGGCATGTGCTAAGGTTAACCTTGTAATATCAATTGATAAGTAACCAATTTGCTAATCAATCAATGTATCAACTATGTAGCTTTCTTTCTCTTCATTTTTTTGGATCTTCTCTCCATTTTTTAGGGTGGTTGCTTTCTTCGGTTTTGGCAATCCGAATCGCATATGACCCATTGGGAAAGACTTCTCCAAGGAAAATTAAAAAGGCTAACAAAGCGCATAAAATTAGGCCTTGCGGTTAAGTTTTCTTTTTTCGCGACCGTGCCTGAGCACGTATTTCATTAAGAGGAAGAAGCATTACAAGGTTTTCCTCTAGAAGCAGAGGGTTCTAGAGGTTACAAATTTGTAGAGCGTATTACACATCCACCATTGAGCGACCATTAATAAAAGAAACATCACGACTTACATCTGACCCTTGTCCCAGCTCGGCGCATCCTGCCTTGGTCCAGGTCCCTGCTTCTTCGATGATCACGGCAGCCACATGCTCAATTGATGCGAAAACTCCATTGAAGGTTCGCGAATTGCGTTCCTTCCAAAGGATCCATGCCACCAAAAGCACCAAAGAATCAAAAGAACGGCGTTCTGGCATCTGTATCCTCTTCCGGGCAGCTAACACCAATCAGCGAGAGAGTTAGCCCTCAATTCTGGAACAAGATGTTGCCAATTCCACCTGTATAGCACTTGGAACCAGACTGCCCTGGAGAACGAACATCGAACCAGCAGATGTGAAATTGTCTCGATGTCCTGCTCACATAGTACACAATCGTCATTGTCTTGTAGATTATGCCGTTTGCGCCTTGCTGCTGTCCAACACCTTCCATGAAGAACCAGCCACCCGAAGAATTTACAGCAGTTCGGAGCCTTAGTCTTCCACAATACCTTTGCCCCATGCAACTGGATTCTGCCTCCAAAAAAGAGCTCATATGCCGACGCCACGGAAAACTTATGATCAGCCGTCCACCTCCATATCCACTGATCCGAAGTGGTTTCATCGAGTGTGATCCCCCTCATTACTTCCCAGATATGTAAGTACTCCAAAATTACCTGTACCGTCAGTGCACCTGTGATGTCTCTAATCCAGCTCTGATCATGTATGGCCGCAGCTACCGTTCGTGTGTTCCTTATCCGAGGCCTAACCGCTTGGGCGAGGCATGGGGCAAGTTCCAACAACGATTTCCCCTGAATCCATCGGTCCTTCCAGAACAGAGTTGTGCACCCATCCCCTACTTGAACCATTGTGGACACTTCAAACATAGCCTCAACCATCGGATCCCGAGCCTCTGGTAGCAGATCCCAAAGCTTATTGCCATGTGTTTTAGCTTCCCACAGCCATCTCATCCGCAAGGCCATTCCCCATTTCTGTAAATCAGGAATACCCAAGCCACCAAGGTCTTTTGGCAGACAGACCCTAGTCCATGCAACCTTGCAATGTCCCCCGCTCACCTTGTCAGTCCCTTTCCAGAGGAAAGCTCTCCTCTTCTTGTCAATGCATGAAATGGCCCATGGGCTAAGTGACACAGCAATCATGGTGTGAATTGGGATTGTTGATAGCTTGACTTTCACCAATATCAATCGACCAACAGGGCTAAGCATACGTGCCTTCCATTGAGGAAGACCTGCACTGACTTTATCCACCAACGGCTGCAGATCCTTCTTCTTTAGTTTGTGTACTGCCAGTGGAATCCCCAGATACTTACAGGGAAGTGGTTCAATCTTAGCATCTGAATACCTGTAGATAGACACCGTCTCCTCCAAACCACATTGAATTGGTGATATCAAACATTTTGCCTTGTTAGTATGCAAACCTGAGGCTGCACCAAAGATGTCCAACACCACTCCCGTTGCCACTAAATCTTGCTGATCCGGTGAAACAAATAAGACCACATCGTCAGCATACAAGAAAACTCTTTCTTTGATTCTTGTATCTGGTAAAGTGGAGATTATTCCCTCCCTGTCTGCCAGCTTGAACAGAGCATTTAAGCCCTCCATGGCAATAACAAATAGCATAGGAGAGAGGGGATCACCCTGTCGAAGACCTCTCGAATGACAAATGCGTCGCCCCGGTGTCCCATTTAGAATAATCCTGGTACTTGCTGTAGATAGAAACAGACTCATCCAATTAATCCACCTCCGAGAGAAACCCATATGTTGTAAGATCGATAAGAGATAAGTCCAATTCACCGAGTCAAATGCCTTTGCAATATCCAGTTTGAGCAAGGCACAGGGGTTTTTTTTCTGATGTAACAGCCTTGCAGTCAGCTGGACAGCTTTGAAATTGTCATGGATGAGTCTCCCTTGAATGAATGCACTTTGATTTGGGCGAACTAACTCTGGCAGTCTAGATGACAATCTGTTTGCCAATACCTTGGAGAACAGTTTTGAGAAGCTGTGTATGAGGCTTATGGGTCGGAAATCCCCAATGCTTACTGCTTCTTTTCTTTTTTTAAGCAAGATCATGTATGCTTGATTCACCAAGTATAAGCTTCGACCATCCAAGGCCCAAAGTGCATGGAATGCTCGCATAATGTCATCTTTAATAATATGCCAAGCGACCTTATAAAATAGCCCTGTGAAGCCATCAGGGCCAGGCGCTTTATCCGACGGCAATTCAAGAATGGTTTTGTGAACCTCCTCCTTTGTGAAGCAGTGGTCTAATCCAGATAGATCAGCCGAAGGCACGCCAAGAGTCTGATAATCAAGCGACACTGAGCTCTGTCCCGGTGTTCCAAGTATTCTGTCAAAATGCTCAAAGATAGCTGCCGCCATGGCCTCATCGTGCACGAGTTCTGTATCTTGTACCATCAGCTTGTCGATATGGTTTGTGCGGCTCCGATGACATGCTTGTAAATGAAAGAATTTAGTATTGGCATCCCCTTCTGCCAAGAAAGTTATGCGTGACCGCTGCCGAGTGATGGTACGCATAAGCGAGGCGAGCCCAAGACTACACATCTTGGCCTTCTGTCGTAGCGCCTGCTCATGTGGCAGGAGCTGTCTGTGATCCATCGCCGCCTCAAGTCTTAAAACAATCTCCCTGGCAATTGCAAGCTGAAGCCTCACACTGCCAACGTGCTTCGCACTCCACCGCTTCAGCGCTGTCGCCGTGTTGCGCAGCTTATAATCCGAAGTCCGGAAAGGATCAGCGTCCGGCCATGGACATGTCCAGGCCGCTTGAACCGTGTCAAGAAAGCCCTCATATTTTGGCCATATATTTTCAAATCTGAACCTCTTGAAGGAGCGCAGCACAGATGACGTTTGTAGCAGCAACGGTGCATGATCTGAGCACTCAGACTGGAGCGCTCGCATATGGTGATCCGGAAACGACAGCAGCCATTCCTCAGAAACGAAGAAACGATCAATCCGAGCCAAAGTTGGTGAGGCCCTTTCATTACTCCAATTGTATAATCTCCCATTCAAATGTAATTCAAGAAGTTCCGAATCATCGAGGAACCTCCTGAACTTACTCATCATTCTTCTATCTAGGTTGGCATTGTTTTTATCCCTTGCCGAATGAATTACTCCAGCGACCATCCATGTACCAGGGCAGTTCGTTCTAGCATCACGCAGCTCTTGCAAGAAAAAGTCCTTTTCAGGAGCAGTATGTGGGCCGTAAACACACGTGAGCCACCAAACATGATCAGTGCCGCATAGGTGCACTTTAGCTGTTAGCGAGTAAGTGCCAAACGAGGGGTTAGTCACCTCCCAAATATCCAGACGCCATGCAAGAAGCACACCACCCCGCGTTTGCGATGCAGGCAAAAAGAAATAACCAAAACCACCCCCTAACATTTCCATTATCAACTCATCCGTACAGATTTCCAGCTTCGTTTCCTGAAGCGACAGCAAAGAGACACGCTCTTGTGCGACCAAGTCTTTTACTACGACCCGTCGTGCTCTCGAATTGAGGCCACGAACGTTCCATACAAGAATTTGTTGTTCTAACATTAAGACCAACAGTACGACCACGACCCAGAATACATCGCCTCAAGGCTCCAGCTCTTCCAACACCGCCGGAGCAATGGGGGCACCCTTCGGGAGGAGAGCATCCATCGCCTCTGCCTGGTCCACCACCATCGACCCAGTGAACGTCTTGCTGTATCGATCAAACGCCGTCGCATCAGGTGGTGCATTCTTCGACGTGTACCCCATTTTTCGCATTATCAAATTCTGTGCCTGCTGCGTAGGCTTCATCACACGACACCGAGATTTGGCTGCCAGACGAGCACTGCGGCGCGGCGGCGAGGCTGTTGTCCTCCTGGTACGCCTCCTGGGCGGAGGGCCCTGCAGAACTCCAGCCGGTGCAGTATGCTTAGCAACCTTGGCTGCAAACGACAGCACCTTGCAGCGCACTGGAGTAGCGACCTCAGGCGGAAGCTGGAAGACTGAAGAGGAAGCCGCACCTGGGCCCTCTTCAGGCACAAATGCCGCCCCACACACCGGCATGATCTGAGTGAGAGAGGCCTCAGGCTCCGATATCATAGGATCCCACCAATCAGCAGTACAGACCCGCGACACTAGTCCAGATGCAGCAGCATCCAGGCCCTCCTGTTCCACCACAACAACAGTAGCAACATCTGCATCCCTCCTCTGAGTGTCCCCAACCTCACAATCCATTGGATCCACACGTTCCTGGGCCAAAACATCAGCCCTTGGAGTTACAGCAGCCCCACCATCAGCCTCCACCAGAAACTCAATCATCTTTGAAACAGGCCCGGACCTGTCACCATCATCTGGCCTAACAACATTGTTAACCTGTGGCCCAACCACCTGTTGGGCATCCTGGCCCCCCAGACCAAAAGTAGCCACCCCTTTAATGTTTTGCAGCTTGCCAAACTGAAGTTTTCCTGTGAGAGACCAAGTGCGTTGTTGCACATTGTTCAAACTTGTTGTTTTAAAAGACGGTCCCCAACCAGGCCCCAAGGCTGGACCACCAGACGAGCTGGAGCCGCCACCCGAGTCAAATCGTGTGCGTTTGGGCCAGGGATTATCGCGAGAGCGCTGACGAGCACCTGGATATTCATCATCATCCGAACTACCATGGTTATCAGGTGGGAAATCATCATCAGATGAGTCACTTGAGAGGTGCCAGTCCTGAACTTCTATTAACCGGACCCTGACAAGGTACCAGAGACCATCTTTATGGGTGTTCATAATTTCGTGAGGTTTCAAGTAGAGTCCTGATTCCACATATTCACTCGGTGGCTCAGGGATCAACATCATCTTTTCAACCGGCACCAAATCAGGGTGTATGCGGTTAAGTTTTCAATAAAGCATGTCTACACAATCGCTGACAACAATCACTACGGGAAACCCGGCATATGCCGAGTGTCTCGGTCTTTGCCGAGTGTATAATATCGGGCACTCGGCAAAGACTATCTTTGCCGAGTGTCCAGAAGAAGGCCCTCGGCAAAGAGAAAACACTCGGCAAAAATATTCTTTACCGAGTGTCCCTAGCCTGACACTCGGCAAAGACGCGCTTTGCCGAGTGTCAGGCAAGGAACACTCGGCAAAGATGCCGCACGTGCTCAACGCGTGACACGGCCGCCAACAGCCGTTGGGGGGCCGTTTGGGCTGCATCTACTTTGCCGAGTGCAGAAGGTAGACAGTCGGCAACAAACCTCTTTGCCAAGTGTCCGCATGCTGACACTCGGCAAAGACGCCGCACGTGCTCAGCGCGTGACACGGCAGCCAACGGCCGTTGGCGGCCGTTTGGGCTGCATCTACTTTGCCGAGTGTCTCCAACCTGACACTCGGCAAAGCTGTGGCACGTGTCTAGCACGTGCCGCGCGTGCCAACGGCCATTTGGACTGGTGCCAACGGCCGTTTGGACTGCCACAGCTTTGCCGAGTGTACAACGCGGACACTCGGCAAAGATTTTGAAAATTTGAAAATATTTCTGAAAAAACTTGGAATTCAAACACAAAAGTTTGAAAAATTTGAATACAAGGGTTTTTTGTAGGGATTGAATGGTGGGTTTGCCGAGTGTTTCCAGTAAACACTCGGTAAACTTTATCTTTGCCGAGTGCTGAGTTGGCAGCACTCGGCAAACCGTGCCTTTGCCGAGTGTTTCTTAGTAAACACTCGTCAAAGAGTAGACCTTAGTTTTTAAACTTATGTTTTTGGGTATTCGGAGAACAACAGGGAGATGATGCCGAAACTCAGCCTCGGTACGAGTAGAGCATGGAAACTACCCGTCTACACATTCTCGGGTGGGATTAGGACCTATCTTTACCTATTAGACATAAAGCTAGCATCCGGTAGATGCATTTATTATTATAAATTTGGTATGGAAGAAATTTATTGCTCGGTAAGCATAAAATGTGCATTGTTGAATGTATTTGACAAGATATTTTGATGTGTATTTGATCGAATTTGAAAAATTTGGTATGGTGTAAATGTTCTGGGAAATGTTTGCCGAGTGCTACACTCGGCAAACAAGACCTTTGCCGAGTGTCAGGTCAACTTTTTGATTGAATATTATCACGTGGGCTGGCCGCCCCTCGGCCGCGTGGGCCACGTCATTGGCCCACGTGGCACCTTTGCCGAGTGCCTACGCTCGGCAAAGGGCAGGTTCTGTCTCTTATACACATCTAGATATGTATATGGCAAGAGCAGGTAATGGCCTACCTGCAGAGCATTGGCCAGCGGGTGGTTGAAGGTCCGCCGGCGGCGGCGGTGATGCCACCACTGCCTGCACTGCCTCCACTGCCTCCACCACGTGTGCCTATTTCTCTCGTGAGTCACTTGAGAACCCTATAGTTTCATTTCACAACTCAATTCTATCGAAAATCTTGTAACACAACCACTAGTCTCTTTTGGGCAGGCTCCTGGCCCGGCGGCGTCGAATGACGGCCCTCAAGACGAAGACCTTGCGGCGCGGGCGACTAGATCGTTGTTTGGACCCCCTCCTCCGTGAGTGATGGATGTTGGACTTTGTAAACATATGAATGATGAATGTTTGATGTTTGAATATTGAATTTGTGATATTTATGTGATGTTGGATGGTTTAGTGGCTATATATATATGAATTGCCTGTGATGCCTATTACAACCTGCTTGTGATGTCTATTATAAACTGCATGTGATATTTTTTTGTTGAGGGGTCATTTTAACACAATAAATAAATAAAAATAGGAAAAAATTTGAAGCTTTGCCGAGTGTTACACTCGGCAAAGCACCTATTTGCCGAGTGTATTGACCTTAACACTCGGCAAACAGGTTGTTTCTGTCATTTCTGGAACAGCCTGTGCCGAGTGTTGGTCCTTTGCCGAGTGTTTTGCAGTTAACACTCAGCAAAGAGGCAGCCTTTGCCGAGTGTTAAAGCCTAAACACTCGGCAAAGAAGTGTCCAGGGCCTGCCCCTGGACAGGCTTTTGCCGAGTGCCTGGGACCAACACTCGTCAAAGGCTTGAGCCTTTACCGAGTGTGACACTCGGCAAAGGCCTGTTAGGGGCGGGCCCCTGGACAGGTCTTTGCCGAGTGTGACTCTCGGCAAAGACCTAAGCCTTTGCCGAGTGCGACACTCGGCAAAGACTCTGTTAGCACTAACAGACGGCGCGCGCCGTCCGCGGCCGTCTGTTAGTGCTTTATTTTGCCGAGTGTCGGCTTTAGCACTCGGCAAAGTCTTTGCCGAGTGCCCGACAGAAGACACTCGGCAAAAGACCTATTTGCCGACACGAGCTATGCCGTAAACCCTTTGCCGAGTGTTACACTCGGCAAAGTCTTTGCCGAGTGTATACAAGCCTTTGCCGAGTGCTTGCGGCACTCGGCAAATGTGGGGTTTCTCGTAGTGAATAACATTTACTGATACTACTACTAATATATATTTACTGTTATAAGCTGAGAAAGTCCGTGGTAGTCTAGTCGAGCGAGTCAAATAAACGGGCTCACTTTCTTTTTGATCGATGTGCTGCGTGCGTGTGTCAAACGAAACTCGACTCAGCCGCTCCACCTCCACTGAAATGTCTGAAAGGGAAGTTCAGAGCGAGTGACCGAGTAAACAATCAAGACTCGAGGGCTCGAGGCTTGCGTCCGTTGACCCCCGAGCTCGCCGTCGCCGCACACACGTACGGCACCAGCCAGCCAGCCAGCCAACCAACCAACCAGAGCGAAGGGAGGCGATTCCCAGGGAGGGGGAGGCCTGGAGCCCTGGCTGGAGACTCCGACAGGGGCCTGCCTCCTCGCGACCTCGCCTTGCCTGTGGCTGTTCCGCTGCTGGCTTTCCGCTTTCGGTGTCTTGGCGCGATGGCATCGTGTGCCAATGCTCTGCCAGTCTTGCCTGTGTCGGCGCGCCATTCTGCGGCCGCTTTGCGGGCGTGTTTGGATGGAGCCCTGCCAGGCAGCTCGCCGGCCAGGCAGCCATCTTGGCCCCAGGCGACCGAAATCGGACGTCTGGGAGCGCTGCCTGCGCCAGGCAGCTTTGCGCAGGCGCCAACCAAACAAGCTTGGCGAGTCGCAACAGTGCAGTTTTGTCGCTTTCTCGATGGGATGCCCGGTCGGATTTCAGCGCGGCAGTGGTCGCATTGTGGTGGATTGAGGGAGGGGGCCTTTTTGGAGCCATCGCGTTCACAGACCATCGAATGGGCCCAAGAATGAGGAGTGGGCTTTCACGTTGCCCCCTCGAAGCAATGACCACTTGGCCCATGTTATACTGGTCACCAGTGAATTTACCCAACGACCTCTTGGCCCACTCGAAGAATGAAACCTGCGCTCCTGGTGTCACCAGCAGGCTTGCAATGGAATTACGGTCAGTTTCCAACACACAGGGGCGAAGCTACGTTCACTTACCCTGGTGCACATGCACCACGGTAATATAAAACTTTACTAGCACTTCATTTAATTTGGCCATGCAAAACGTAATTACTCCCCTCTATACAATAGAGTGTGCACCAGGGTCAATTTCAACCTAGCTTCGCCCCTGCCAACACAGTTTGCACCACTCCGCCGCAAGCTGCAAACCTAAGCATCTCGGCCTCTTCTGCATGACTGCATCCCTGAATGCTCACCGTTGTCGAAGGCACTTATGTAGTTATGTCCATCCCCGGGCCGCTTGGCCAGCGACCACCGCTAAGCTCCACGTCGACTGGCCTCGGTAGAGAATGTCCTGCCTCCATGGACATTGCCGGACCGCCGGAGCTTGCCATAGTTGTGCCGTGGCAGTTGCACGTGCAACCGGAGCCCAGGCCGGAGCAGCGGATGCTGCGACTGAACGCGACGACAAATCTATTCGACAAGGTGCAGCAGCAGCGCTACTGGGACGAAATGATGCCAACAGCGAGAGTATTATAGGCATACATGGCATGACATCACGCCATCTGGATCCATAGTACAGGCTACAGAGCACACAGGGGGCAGAAGACTAAACCAATCTGCCATGTGGCCACCTAAAATAACAACTAAAGCGCACTTGAGCGTCATTGCAGTCCGGGGGCAACGAAAACCAGCCTGGGACCTATTAGCATACATCAGGCGTCAGAAGAGAACAAGCAAAAGTTTGCCCCCATGTGATCCGCTCGATGGCTCCGGTCATGCATTCTCCTTGACGGCCTCATCTATGGCTTTGATGTTGTCCCTCAGTATCTTCCACTACAGATGTAAAAAACCAACAAGATCACACTTCTTATTAAACCAAAATTTGACAGGAAGAAAAGATCAAAGTGCTTTGTTAGTCGTAGGAATTATCATGATTTGCCAATACAGCAGCTAATAGTGGCAATCATGGCATACTTGAGTGGCAACATATTAGCACACAACTGCAAAGTCAACAGGAAATCTACTTGCAATTATGCTCCTTGAACATATACCTGACAAATGGATGTTGGCATTAAGGTTATGCAAACTAAAAGCAAATAAATATTGTTACTACAGAATTGCACAGCTAGTGTCCTCATGTGCAGAGGATATATCCATATACATAAAGAAACTCACCTGATCCAATTGGAGTGATATACCTGAGAATAAAAAAAGGGAATAGTATTACTATGCAGAGAAATTACGGATCACCTTGAGAAAAAGATTGCAGATGACACAAGATTTACGGAAAAACAATTGCAGTCCGCTATGTAGATGACTGGATTCTAACAGAATGCTTCCGGAAGATAACCAACGGTCCCTAATCTTACTATGCAGTTATGTCAGCTCCAAAGATGATAATTAGCAAATAAACACCATCCCGACAAACAGAGTATTTGACAGCATAATTCATAACTATCAACAAAGACATGCATATGCTCCACAAAAATCTCTGCATCATTACTTAAAAGTATTGTCTCAATTCCAAGTGATATAGGGCAAGGGCAAACCATCACATAATTATATGACCGCAGCAGAAAATTTTTTGCGCGGACAAAAAGGGCTGAATTCTACCTTTATAAGTTCAGGACTACGTTTTTTTTTTCTCCCACAGATATCATGATCATTCTGTTGTTGGTTATAGATAACCATTACTCACTGAGCTTACTTCAACAGATATATATTTGTGGCAGGAAACCCAAATGAGAACAGGTGGCATCGTCATGAGCAACAACCAAAATGTTCAGATCCATTAACTGTTCCAGGATAATACCATCACTCTATAAAAAGGTCAGTGGACTTGGACCCATTCATCTAACCAACGTCCATTACTAAGTTCTGAAACCACTCTAATTAACCTGATAAACTGGCCTGGTTTAATGTATTCGAATGCCTGCAACAAGATAACATTGTAAACTAACTAGGCGAACATAAGAATCACAAATGCTTAAAGATTCCTATGGTGGTTAAAACAACTGGCATCGATCTATTATAAAACCAAAATGGCCTACGAGCGCGGTAGAATTAGTTAAGAAAGCAATTCATCTCATTCTATTGATTTCTACACTAAAATAAAACCATCAGCATCCTTTGTCTAGCCCTAAACAAATCTACTTAAGCCACCAATCGCGCAAGATGCACGGACCTGGAGGCTGGAGCGCTCTAATCAGATGCCAGGCGCTGCTAGGAAATATAACCCATAGGAATAACAGAACAGCAATGAGGGAGGAGAAGGCATTGGTGGTACCTTTGCGGGTGGGTAGGGTCTTGCCGTCCTTGACATAGAACTCGCGGATGTCAACGAAGACCTTGCCCTTCCAGCTCCTCACCGCCACCCTCTTGTTCTTCGATATCTGCGACAATCCACGGAAAGATATCCACCGAGTTAGACTAGGGTTCTAGGGTTTCACCTTTGTAACAGGGGTCTTTGCTGCCGGTACGGAGCCCGGGATCCGTACCTCGGCCACGACGATGTCGTCTTCGGCGGATTCAGAGGGCCCGTCGTCCCCGCCGGCCTGGCGCTTGGCCGCCGGCTCGCCCCCGCGGCCGCCGCCGCCGAATCGCTTCTTCCCCCTCCACATATCTCCGATTTCTCGAACCGTCGAGCGTTCGAAGTCTGAAGCGGTCCCGACTCCAGGTGCCGCTTCTTCATGCGCGGAATGGGGGGCCCACTGGAAATGGAAGTAGCAACGAAAAAAAAAATGCCCGCATTTGCAGGCCCTTCTTGAACCGTGGAAGTGGAATGGAACTGTGGAGCTGACTGACCGGACGCTGTTCCATCAGAATTCGTTTTGCAAAGAACGTACCATGGCTGTGCTTATTTCCACGTCAAATCATCAAACTTTTTAAAATTCTCTCTTCAAACATCACTATTCACCTATCACATCAAATCTCTCTCCTCGTGCATGGAACACTAAATATGGGTAAATAAAAAAACTAATTACATGATTTTGATGTACATAAGACGAATCTTTTGAGCATAGTTAGATCATGGTAGGACAACGTTTACCACAAACAAATGAAAAATGGCACAATACACTACAGTGTCAGATGTGATATTTTCACTGAACTTTCCCTATCTCTTTTTTACTAAACACACCCATGAATCCATGCGCAAATTTGAGTTTCAAACCGTTGCACTTACGTTTCCTGCTAATTTCAAACGGACCTCCGCATCGGGACATGCTGCAAGTTCGGGGTGTCGAGGAAACAATCTGTGAATGGAGAAGCCGAGACAACGAAAAACGCTTGTTTGGATGGCATCCTTCAGGCCTCCTCCAATGGAGCACTTTTTCTTGCTCTTAGCATATTTTAATTGATGCACAGTGCTAAAATGAAGAGTCAGCCGCTTCATCTCACGCCTAACTCGAACGAGTCTCGAGACCAGCTCTGTCACAAAACACTGTGCTGAAAATACTATGCTGAAGAAGCACTGTATCTGTGAGCTAGCAGCCGGCTCTTTTCGTTGGAGAAGGCCTCAGCTCCGACTGCGAAGGGGAAGTGCTCGTTGGTACTGACAGGAAGAGGTTGGAATCGGTTCCCGTCACCGGCGGCGTCACCGTATCCGACTTGTTCGCCGGCGCTTCACACGGAAGCTGGTGGGGGCGAGCAAGGGCTGGCAGTGCTTGCCGCGACGTGGCGGCTGCGGGGAAAGGGAGGGCGGGGCGAGGGCGACGAGCGCACTCTTTTGTTTTGAAACTTGGGCAGGAGCACTGCCGATTCATTTAAGAAGGAGAAGAATGCGGTAGTTTACAAAGTTGATATTACATAAAACAGATGACTCAAGACTCAAATGGAGCAACATGATCAAAGTAGTTACACAAAGAGGCTCCCTCCCTGGCCACAGGCCACAATACGCAGCTGCATCTCCTCCTTAATTAGAGTTACAACTCTTGAGGGTAATGCAGTTACTCCTTCGAAAATTCGTCTATTGCGCTCCTTCCACAAATTCCATGCCGTGTATAACATTATCGAGGCCCGCTTTCTTCTGACTTCCTTGCTTAGTCCTTGCAGCGAGCTGTTCCACCATTCCTCGATCGAAGATGATCTCGATGGCACCTGAACCAAGCCATCAGTCGAGTTGGAAACCAACAGCCATACCTCTTGTGCATACACACAGTGGAGGCATAAGTGTTGTGCAGATTCCATGAGCTGATCACACAGGCAGCAAACTGGATCACAGGGCCAATGCCGAGCCAATAACCTGTCAGCTGTGAGAATTTTGCCCTGCACTAGAAGCCACCCAAAGAGCCTATGTTTCAGATCCATTAACTGTTCCAGGATAATACCATCACTCTATAAAAAGATCCGTGGACTTGGACCCATTCATCTAACCAACGTCCATTACTAAGTTCTGAAACCACTCTAATTAACCTGATAAACTGGCCTGGTTTAATGTATTCGAATGCCTGCAACAAGATAACATTGTAAACTAACTAGGCAAAAATAAGAATCACAAATGCTTAAGGATTCCCAGGGTGGTTAAAACAACTGGCATCAATCTATTACAAAACCAAAATGGCCTACGAGCGCAGGAGAGTTAGTTAAGAAAGCAATTCATCCCATTCTATTGATTTCTACACTAAAATAAAAACCATCAGCGTCCTTTGTGTAGCCCTAAACAAATCTATTTAAGCCACCAATCGCGCAAGGTGCACGGACCTGGAGGCTGGAGCGCTCTAATCAGATGCCAGGCGCTACTAGGAAATATAACCCATAGGAATAACAGAACAGCAATGAGGGAG
>OAMR01000010.1:5023075-5051152 GCA_900205405.1 Echinochloa crus-galli | reverse complement strand
TCGCTGCGTCTCCAATTTGGTTTGCCTCACAATTTCCTTTCTAGCACATATATTTGCTTCCGCTTCGATCTACTTGGTTGTGCTTGTCTTGTGTGCAGGGACTAGTTGGACCTGCTAGAAATCATCTACACAAGCACTACATCAAGTTGCTTTTGTGCTAGAGGTCGAAAAGGGGGTTAATTTACATTCTTGTGTTTCTCAGTCAGAAACCGGTCTGACCGGTTTCCCAAACCGGTCTGACCGGTTTTGGTTCTGACTTAGTCATTTTTCAGCAAAAGTTGATCCGGAGTATCCGGAGGTGTTGCGGAGTCTCCGGTCCTAACCTCGGAGTATCCGGCATACCCTCGGAGTATCCGGAGTTGAACTGACAGTTTGTTTTAAGTGTTGGAAATTTGCAGAGACACCTATTCACCCCTCCTCTAGGTGACATCACGGTCCTTTCAAGATGTAACCCAAGTATCCTCCCAAAATCTAATTTGTGACCCATCACCTAAAGAGAACTTGCTCAAATTGAGGAATTCATCTCTAACCTTCATAAGGCCAGCCCAAAACTGTGAATCCCCTGGCATATGTTGAACCTGTGTGATTGTTCTATCTCTCAAGTATTTTCTTCTCAACAAGTTGTGCCAGACCCCATCCCCGTTAATCAACTGGCGAGCGTGAGCATTTCGACCTTGTGATTAGCTTTGAAGCGGGGTTTCATTCTTTTTTTAGATGCGACAGTGCTGTATGATGTGGGTAGTGCTAGTGGAGTGGAATTGTTCTGTGTCGGCGAAAGAGGACACTGCTTCCATTTCTTCTTTCATTTACAATGGTCCAAGATGCCACCACCACGTTGGATAGGGACTGGACTGCACTGCAGTATTGCATGATTAAAATTTCTTAGTCCTCGATGCAGCAAAGCTGTTTCATCACAACTGTTTAATAGTGGCTAAAGCTTGGCTGCTACTTTCATACTCAATGTGGGTTTCATCGACCTTTTTGTTTGGTTCTTGGCCAAAATACATTCAGTAGCACCATTTGTCACATATGCCAAATTGGTGGATGCAGATTGTGCAAAAGACATTTGTCAAGGAGGGAGGGCAGTCGATGGCGCCAAATCAGGTGGCTGGAGAGATCCTGTCGTTCTTCACCCGTAACAGTTTCACTGTTTCAGACCGCGGCGAGGTTATCACGTAAGTAGCATGCTACCGTTATAAGTGGCTATCTGGCAAAGAGTCAGCAAACTATATTTTAGTGTGGTGAGGGAAAACCCTCGGGAATGCATGTACCATAGTTTAATTTGTTTGCTAATTGAAATGATGCTGCCAATTTGGAACTCTTGAGCTCAAATTGATCTCCATCGTAGCACTGGACACAGCACTTGGTGTTTTAAGGAACCAGAATTGATTGCAGAAAGATAAAATTATTTTAAAGGATTAGTACTTCCTATTCATGGAAGTGTTCTGAGTTATAATGATGAGCTTAAGTGCTTAACTACAAAAGTTAGAAGAAAATGCATCTATCATTTTATTCTTAATTAATAGCTCCACAGTATTAATGTAGCAAACTAGCCACTGTTCTGGTCATTGGTGAGTGGTGACTCGTCCAGTGAAGCTGCAATCCATGATATTTCTGTAATTTAATCTAATGCACTTATGGAATTTTGTTGACATGAACATGCATTGTAAGTCAAATTGTATTTGTGGACAGCTTTGAGGGCACGATGGTACCAAGCAGAGGACAAGCCGCGCTGCTGACCTTTTGCACCTGCATTAGCCTCGGGAGTGTTGGGCTCGTTCTATCAATCGCTGTCCCAGAAGGTGGCAACAACTGGTTCTGGCTCATGACCCTAAGCCCCTTGGCGTATGTCTCTGGTCTCTGCAACTCAGCTTCCAGCAATTCAGAATGATACTTCCAGTGCAAATATAGTAACTGTCCCTTCATGATTTTCCCAGGGGAGTGTACTACTGGACAAAAGCATCAAGGAAAGAAGAGATCAAGGTCAAGATGATCCTGTCTGATGACGGGAACGTATCCGAGATCCTCGTGCGAGGCGATGACGTCCAAGTTGAGCAGATGAGGAAGGAGCTCAAGTTTAGTGAGAAGGGGATGATATACGTGAAGGGCATCTTCGAAACATGACCTGGAGTTCGATTTCAACCATAAAGTGAATGGCGAAAACCCGGGGCGGGGATGCAAAATCGACGGGCAAATCTGTACCTTGGCTTATAGGAACAGAAGTGATCTTCGTACGGGATCTGGTTATGATGAGTGTTGCTAATATGAGGATCGATAATTGTATTAACTCTAGTTATTATGAGCATTGCAAATATGAGGATCATTACTGTATTTTAACTTAACAGGAAAATTAATGCCATTGTAAAGAGTTGTTTGGAAACACCTTTTTGAGCTAGAAAACGGTAGCCTTTCAGGGGAGAAAAAAGTATCTGTGTGTGGCTGCATCTCGCAACCCAAAAGAACTCCAACTGAACTCCAGCATGATACCCAAAGAATATGTGAGCTTGCTTTCATGATGCAGTTGGGACTTGAGAGGGTGATTTTGGATCGGATTTGCTATATAACACCTGGGCGTCTGCTTGAACTATCCAGGTTAAAAAGAATCACTCAAATCTTCACCATCCTCTCTAACTAAGGCGAGCTTGGTCATTTCTCTTCAGTGATGCCCTGGAGCTTCCTTTTGATCTTTTCGCCTAATCCTAACCACATAAATCATTTTTTGAGAACGTGCATAGCACGTTTTTTATTAAGAAAAAAATAGATGTTCATACATTAAAGAAGTTACAGCGAACATAAACTAGAGAGAAAGATACTCAAAAACAAAGAAAACCAGAAATGTTGGGTTTGTGGAGCCTCCTTTTGATCTTTATCTTGCCTGTGAATTTGATGTACATCGAGTTATTCTATTCTGAAATGGCATGTTATTGGACATACTCCGTACTATACATCTTCGACCTTAACTATAAATTTATATAGGTTTATTCAAGTTTAACTTTCTAAGCTAATTAAAAAAACTTTCTAAGCTAAAAGGTGTATTGATTTACTACGATGATCTGTTGCCATGGTCACAGTGCTTGGTGGAGCTTTGGGCCTCGCAGCACAAGCTGCAGCTGAAGGTTAGGGATGCGGCTAGCTGAGCGGCGTTTTCAGTGTTTGGCAGTGATAGTTAGTGGTGCAGGAGCTGTAGTAGTCATTGGATTCCCAATGGTGATCTGTTGCAGCCTCCTGTGTATTCATTCACAAACAACCAAAGTGAACCAACAACAGCCTCAGAGCACTCAACTCGTCGTCTAGACCACGACATCATATATTCATATCACTATCTCTAACATAGCTCCAGAGATCCTTACATGTGCTCCCTCATTTTGTCATTTGAGTCAATTCTCCAAGGATGGAATGGAAGGCAACATGTAGCGGGCTAACTAGACTACTGTACCGCTGTTTCCTCCGCCTTTTCTTCACCCTCTGCACCCTTGTCTGAGTTATCTCCAACCGTGAACCGCCTTTTGTTGGTGTTTAGACCTGACGAGTGCAGCTGCCCTCTTTTCTTGACGAGACGGGATGCAGTTTCGCGGTCAGCTTTTGCGTCATCATGGTCAGGCTGTCAAAGCACATAGATCAGTTAGGCGCAAATAGATCAGTTAGGCGAAAAAGGGTAGCTCACATATGATGGTTCATGATGCAATGCAGCTACAGCAATTCCTGAGCAGCACCAAAATGGAAATACCTTAATTGCCAGTGCTTTGTCAAATGATAGTATAGCTGAATCAGGCTCCCCAAAGTTTAACTGTGCTCTACCTAGTGTGACCCAAGCCTGTAAAATCATCAGATGTAGATCGTATAATTCATGATGATGACCACAACATGGATTACAGACACGATCAAATGTGAATATCAAGTATAAAGCAGTCTTTGTACAGGGATCAAACTAGGGGCAGAAACAGAATAGTTGAGGGAAAGCAAGATCACGGAAGATCAACTAACCTCAGGCCATAGCGGTTCCAGTTCTGTTGCTCCTGCAAGTATACCCCAACAGATCTTTAACCGGTTTGTTTACAGTAGATAACAGGAACGTCACAGCTGAAATAATTAACCTCCGAAGGAGTGTGAGATAGGACCATTGGACCAACATGTAAACCCAGAAAAAATATGTCAATCTTTCATCTACCTACAACAATCAAATCAATCTGTAGGGGGCTTGACCTAACAGAAATTGAGATACCTCGGCGAGCTTGTCTCCTTGACACTGGAGTGACTCGGCAGTGTCAGGCGGCTTTGTTCCAGGACAGGTTGTGTTTGCACCTGCTGCTTCCTCCTTTTTAGCCTCATCAGTATCGCTCTCCACTCCAAATGGTAGGCCTGGTTTAGTTGACACTACCACTGGCTGCTTCTTCGTCTTCGCATTCTTACCCCAGGCTATCTTCATTGTGGAGCTGTTTCAGAGGAGAAATAATCAGGTTTTCTCAACCAGAAAGGCAAAGCTAGACTCTTGCATAGTCAATCCACAGAAAAAAGCACAATGAAGATGAGTGCAGCAATTCCAGTACCCCCAGTCAGAAAGGCACTTAGCATCAACATGCGAACCATGCAAGACAGATGTTACTTGAAAGACAGTTGCAGACAATTACGGACAGAATGCTTGTCTTTGCTCTTGCAAAACTGGAAGACCTTAAATTGAAGACCTCAACATGTTCCACCTTACAAAAATTTCCGCACTTGGGCATTAATAACGTAAACTAATGTAGGGACAGAAGATTCAAACTGAGGCCAAGCAAAGGCATCGTTAGTTTTCTTTCTGAAACGAATGAAGCACAGTTTGGACTTTGGAGCTGGATGTTTTTATTTCCTCTCTCGCAGGCACAGCGCCTAAGCGATAAATCATCGAACACGTCCTGAGCGCACGGGGCACCACCCCACCACGCGCATCACGGACCGATAAGTAGCTTGATTTCTGAAGCGGGAGGCGGAGCAAGGCTGAGAGGCGAGGAACGAGACCAACTGCGGGGAGCAAGAGCCCGGTCGCGGAGATGAATCTCGCGACTCGTCAGGGGCTCGGCTCGCTCGAGTAACCGAAGAAAAAGAAAAGCCAACCTCCGAGATCAACACGCATGGAGTAGTAAAAGTTTGTTTATCCAGGAACTCACGGATTCGATCAGGAGAGCCGAGCGTATGGCTAGCTCCGGAGATTTCCCGAATTGATCGTTGTTCCGCTCGGAGCAGCAGGTCCCGCTTCCCTTGCCTGTTGGGACGAGACAGGAACAGGACACCGTCTACGCAGGCGAAACCAAACGAGCAAGGTGAGGAAAGGCGAACCAGGCAAAGAGGCACCGTCCGCCATACGCGATGTGCTTTAAGATCTGTGCTCTAGATCTAATTTGTTTTATACTACACATGTACTCCGTATGTTTATATTTTTTTTAACAAGAGTGATATAAGATTTATATATCCTTTGCCAAACTGTACAGGTAGTATATATGATCTGTGTTTCTCCACGGTAAATGAAATGAATTATGCTGCCATTGATTGGCCGTTAACACCGCATGCCAAATGATTTTCAGATTGAGTTTTTTTTCACTTATTATCCCAATTAATCAAGTTTGATAAATCAAATGTAACTGTACTTTGGAATATATTTCAAACTCTAAACATAGCTATATCAGGTGAAACCAAAACCAAAATTATTTAACTCTGTTTACTACAAAATCCACAACAAAATGCTGACAAAAAAGATTAATCCGTTTTTTTTAACAAATCATGTTGAAACGATAAAAGGTTTGTAGTATCAAACACCTATACTGTGTAGCTTTCTAGAACCAAAGAATCTCATAAAACCATCATATTATTTATTTATGTACAACTCGAGAAAGGGTATTATTTGGAATTCTCCGTGTCAGTTTGGATAATACTAATAAGAAATATCTCCTCATATACGCGGGACCATGTTGCAAAAGTTCAGTTGAGCGCCACGTACACACACAGCCAATCCGTTTCACAGTCCCTTTCCCAGTCCTTCTAGACTTTTGTTCTGCGCAGCTCATCGTCTTCTTCCCTCGCGGTTCACCACCACCAGCCCACGCGTCGCGCCGCCATTGGCCATGCCAGATTAGACTCCAGCCCCGCCGCGCCACACACGCCGCCATGCCACGGTCGCCGCCGCGGCGTCCTTCCCCTCGCCGTGCTCCGCCCGCTCGGGGCTGCTGCGCCTCCGCTCCGCGTCCCGCTCGGCCCGCTTCTCCAGGGCGGCTGGACGCGGGTGCGTGCGCGGCGGCGGCGCGGCGCGGGTGGTCCGGTGCATGGCGGCGTCGGACGCGGCGCAGCTCAAGAGCGCGCGGGAGGACATCAAGGAGCTCCTCAAGACCACTTACTGCCACCCCATCATGGTAAGTGGTAATACCGCGTCCCCACTTGCCTGCGCACATCTGCGCCTGCCTTCGGCGATACTTCCTACGGCGCTCTGGCCGAACTCAAGCGCAGCAGACCCTGTAGTTTGGGGGTCTTCGAAGCTATCAGCTGACTCGTTGAATTAGGATGTGCTGAATGTAGATTCACCGAGTCAACAGTGTTCTCCATGTTTCAGTCGAGTCGTCCTCACTCCTGCTGGTGGACATGTGGTGTTCTCTGTGGTTATTGTACAGTGAACAAACGGACACGGCAATATGATTTTCAGATGGGTTTTGATTTGATTAGAAATGTCCATGGCCATAGTAAAGGATATGTTGATCACAAATACAAAACAAAGGATTCTACCTTTCTTTTCTACATTTTCCCCATGATCAGGGAGCGAAGGGAAAAAAAAAGAGCACAGGTCCAAAAAATGCAGTGACCGCAGAAGAATAAGTCAAGTGGGATTCGGCACCAAAAGAATTGGATGGAGCAATTATAAAATGTGTCAACGTATGACCCTCGCTGATGCTCGAATGCTATCTTGCATGGTATAAAAAAGTCTCTGCTTAAAGAAAATGTGAAACATCTGCAACTAAAGCATGCATTTGGCTGGTGGCACAAATTCTACTTGCTTTAGTTGCTCTATCGATAATAAATAGCCATACCGATGCAGTAACTAATGAGGAATGTGTACCTTGGAGGAGCTACACTGTTCTTGCAGTCAATGTGTCTTGTTATTCAGTGACTACCTTTTCATGATACATTATAAATCAGTGACACTCTGACATTCTGCTTATTGAAATTGCATTTTACCAAGTCAATTAATGGAGGGTAAGCTATTACCTGTAGTCAAGTGCCAAGTTGTTCAGTCAATACATGGCATGCTTGTGCAGGCTAGCTTACCATGGCCAAGTGGTCATCTTAGGTTGTAATGTTTTCCACTCTGTTCAGGTCCGTCTGGGGTGGCATGATTCTGGTACTTACGACAAGAATATTGAGGAGTGGCCCCAGCGAGGTGGAGCTGATGGAAGCTTAAGATTTGAACCTGAGTTGAATCATGGGGCCAATGCTGGTATTTCTCTCATCTTCAGAGCTTACACTCTTATACTTACATAGGCGAGTAGTGACTTACATATTTGACTTTATTTTTACAGGTCTGATTAATGCTCTGAAGCTTATCCAACCTATCAAGGACAAATACCCAGGCATCACTTACGCAGATTTGTTCCAGTTGGCAAGTGCTACAGCAATTGAGGTCATAGTCCTTTCTCTGCTAAGTATTTCACTTTGTCACCTTGATCAGTTGAGTTTATGTAGTCATATTCTTTGTCAATGTCATTATACACAGGAAGCTGGTGGCCCAAAACTTCCAATGAAATACGGACGGGTGGATGTCACAGCACCCGAGCAGTGTCCGCCTGAAGGGAGGCTTCCTGGTCAGTGTTTCCAATGGGTTCTTCATTCTATAGCAATGTCTACTTTTTTTATTTGTTCAATGCTTGAAATTGTGACTTGTGAGAGGTATTTATCAAAGTTTGATTAACTTGTTTCTGATGCCCATGATCTACAGATGCTGGCCCACGTGATCCTGCTGAGCACCTTAGAGAGGTATTCTATAGAATGGGCCTTGATGACAAGGTGTGGCATGGTTTTGAAACTTCATTAAACTTTCCATCGTTATTTTCCTACAAATGAGATATGGTGTTGAACTTGAGTTGCATTTGTGCAGGAAATTGTTGCGCTGTCCGGAGCACATACACTTGGAAGAGCAAGGCCTGACCGGAGCGGCTGGGGAAAGCCAGAAACAAAATATACTGTATGTTTTGCAGTCTATTGGTTTCAGTTTATATCAGAATACTAGGTTACTTTCAGTATTACGGAGTTTTCTAGAAATGCTCCGTCTGTATGCCATCCATTATTCTACATTTTGAGTACAGAATGCGCAGCTTTGCTATCATATGCAATGAAGATACTGTGAACTTCGGATTTACAATTCCTGCAGTACTTTGTCCTTAAGATGGAATAACTGATTCGGACTTAACTTCTGTACCCTTTGTGTCTCCTTTATACACATAACAGAATCATGATGCAAACTGATCCTTGGTACTACACTATTTTCCTACTCCTGACGCTTCTTTATTGAGAAATGAAAATTCTGCTCTCCTTTTATCTGAACTATATTTTTGCTACCTTGGTGTTAATCCGGGAGGGTTGTGCATCTAGTTTCAATTAACCAGTACTGTGGTAATCCTATTATTGTGTTCTACAGAAGGATGGGCCTGGTGAACCTGGAGGACAATCATGGACAGTTGAATGGTTGAAGTTTGATAACAGTTACTTCAAGGTGTGCCTCCCTTTTGTCATGCTCACAAATCAAATTATGCACTAGAATCTCTGGTGATTTACTTTAAGCTGTTAACAACACTTCAGGACATGAAGTATCTGACCCAGCTTCCATGGAAAGAGCAGAAGGAACAGGATCTTCTAGTTTTGCCTACTGATGCTGCATTATTTGAGGATCCATCTTTCAAGGTAAACCACTTGGGCTCAGTTTGTGACATGTGAAGATCCTACTTGCATTCCCTGACAATGAACGTCACATTCAGGTATACGCGGAAAAATATGCTGAGGATCAAGAAGCCTTCTTTAAAGACTACGCTGAAGCTCATGCTAAACTGAGCAGCCTTGGTGCAAAGTTTGATCCTCCTGAGGTTAGTGTCACCATCCTGCCACTGGAATCTTCTCAAACAGTTGCAACTTAAGTAAACAAGCAAATGCAGTAGGATAGTTTCTATTCTGTAGGCTTGCAATCTGAATGACAGATTTACTTCTAATGTGCATGCTCTTCCATTCCGCATCCACAACCACTAGATCATATCCAGTTATACGGAAGAGACATAGCACCACTACCATAACATCAGAACTAGCCTGATGTTGGTAGTTTGAGAGATAGGCCAAGTGGCAAGTAAATCAGTGTATCTGGTGCCATACCGATGGAACATGAGTTATTATGGATGGTTTGTGTCAACTTTTTCAGTTCGTATATGAACTGATATGTTTGTTTGTTAGTGTCGCCATGTATGTGATGTAACTATCCTGCAGGGATTCTCACTGGACGATGACACGAGCGCTGAGCCAGCAGCTGCACCAACACCGGAACCGGCAACTGCAGCAGCACCACCGCTACCGGCACCGGAACCAGAGCCAACAGCAGCACCCACACTGGAACCAGTATCAGCGGCAGTAGCAACAGCAACAGCGGACGATAACAACGGCGCAGCACCACAGCCGGAGCCCTTCTCCGCTGCCAAATACTCTTACGGAAAGGTAAGCACTATTTCCCTCATCTTTTGCAATCCAGAGGGTAGATTAATGGTAACTTGATGGAGCATGTCGTGGGTGAACTTGCAGAGGGAGCTGTCGGACTCGATGAAGCAAAAGATCAGGGCGGAGTACGAGGGGTTCGGAGGCAGCCCGGACAAGCCCCTGCAGTCCAACTACTTCTTCAACATCATGCTCCTCATCGCGGGGCTGGCGTTCTTGACGTCTCTGGTTATGTCATGATCCTGACTTCCTGAGGATTACCAGCATCAGAGCTACGCACACTGTGTAAACAGTTTTTTTTGCGAAATTAAGAAATAGACTAGAGCAAAAGGGATGTATAGCAAGTGTTCCAAGAACAATACTATCAGAGTATCTGCATCACTTATGATGTATTTACAGTACAACATTGAATGGATGGATTTGCATCTTTGTATGCAAGTAGTCGTGGTCTCGTGGAAGCAATGCATTATATACTTTATAATAGAGAAGTCTGTTCTTTTTTTTAGAAAAAAAAAGAGTATCGTTACATTCAGTCTGGAACCCACCCCTATTTAAGCACTTTATTCCACGGCTGATGTGGACCTCGTTGAGCCATAGGTTGATAAAAGCAACTCCATCCTAAGTAGTGAGATGATCAGAGCAAGGCAAGAAGCAGAGACCACCATGCTACTTCAGCATGTAGACTTGCCAGTGCCAATGCGAATCCTACCTGCCTAGATGGTTAGTTATATACGCTTCAGAGGCAGAGACCTACCTTCCAGAAGGTTTGCTAGCGAAATTCCCTGCAATTCACCCCTTCTCCCTCATGCTCTGTGCTTAATTTATTCATACAAGTTATCCATCCCCAAACAGCTTACCACTCACCATCAAAGGTGAAATCTCAAAACTAATTACCGGGACATTTGTATTGGAACATGATATCACAATGCAAACATCTAAATTAGGCTGAAATTTTGTAAATAACAGTGCCACCACCTGTATAGCATTTCCAATCAACACCTTGCGAAGAAAAATTAATAAAAGAACTAACAACACTTTCCATTTTGACCACATGTCAAATGATATATTACGTGAAAAGAAAAGCAAACAATTGAGAAAGATTTATATTTGATTCTAGACAAGTACTGTAGTAAATTATATTGAAAGGTGCCAGATCGGCGCCACACCACAGTTCAGCAGGCAATGTTATTACAAGACCACACCACTACTGCGTACAAAAGTTAAAACTACAACTAAAACTTGATTCATACTACTACGCAATAAGATTAGCTACTTTCCAAAAGTGATTCATAGCACCCACTCGATAGCTTCATCTTTGAACATGTAGCGTATGGACTTGTGAACCCGGATCCCTTCTAGTTTATTATTACCACCACTGCTGCCACTAGTAATCAGCTCAACACCTGTGAGCACAGCAAACTCAGGGCCAAGCAAGTCAATGTCATGGTCGTAATCTGATTCTTCTTCATCTTCTGTGTTAATTTCGACTTCCTGGAAGACCTTAGCAACACAAAACTTGCCACCACCAAGGTTGAGGAGGTTGACACTTAATGGATCCCAGTTCTTGGGTGTATTCAGATCATCCAAATCACGCAGCACCAATGGTGGTTGCTGCATGACAATGAGTTCCTCCATGATAGAGAGCTCTGATGTCACACACAGGCGATGGGGTTTCGTCGGGGAGAAGCCAAGCCAGAGATCAAGGTCAGAAATGTACTCAACTCCGCCCCAGAATAGAAGCACCCAGTATCCGGCCTGCCACCATTCACGTTCCACTGTGTCAAAGCAATATGTGCCAAAGCTGTCTGGGCAGGATGACACGCAGATGGTTCGGCCACCATCAATCACAGTGTGGGACTTGACAGGATGGGTGAACGGTGGCGGTGGAAGGGAGTCCCAATGCCAGGATTGGCGGCTCCCGGGGAAATCAAACAATCTGTTCGCGGCGCCAAATCTGAGGACATGGAAGCCAGAGTGCAAGACATAGAGGTCCTCTACCTGGGCACCGGGATTGCCGGCCGAGATGGCGGTGGGCTTGACTCCAGTGTAACCTTGCATACAGGGCAGGATCTGGTTAGAGTTTGAGTCAGCGTCGTAGACAACGGAGTGGCCCTGTTTGTCGCAGCTGATGATCCTGCCCACGCTTCTGCGGGGGCTCGCCAGAGCGAAGAGCGACAGATTATCCCAATCCGCGACACCGGTGGGGGTGGGGGTACGACTGGAAGCTAATGCATGGCGGAGGCAGCCGCTCCAATCTTGGTATCTCTTCTGGCCCAGCACCAGCACCATTCTTGTTGCTCGCCGCCGCGGCATCTGCTTCGGCGGCCGACGGGTAGAAGAGATGCTTCGAGGCATCCAAGCGGTGCAGCGAATACTTTTTGTCCTTGTAGTTCTTCGCCACGATATTCACAAACCGCCGCATAATCATCCTGTCCCTTCCCTCTTAAGTCTGCGATCTGGCTGAAAACAGTGATCTTTTTGAGATTTTATTTATACCGAAGAGAAGATGATGAGGGGATCGGCACAGTAAACCTACCTCGAGGTGTTGATTAAAAAAAAAAAACCCTACCTCGAGGCGTAAGGAGGAGAGCCGCCCGCCCAGGTCTCGGGCCGTTTTGCCCTTCCTGTATATGTTTCCGGCACTAATGGACCGGGCCGGCTTAGCTCGAGTACTACTCTGCGAGGACCAGCCCATTTCCCCACGGCGCGGCAGTCCGAGAAGATGCGGTGGCCTCAGTGTCTCCGTGAGGTGTGCTCGGCGAGAGCGCCCGCATCTACCGCGAGGCGGTTCGGTTCATGTGCGAGGTCGGGTGGGCTCTCGGCGTCGGCAGCACCGTGATGTCATGGTGCCTTCTGTCCAAGGACACGGCAAGTGTTTCAGGTTTCAGCAATCAACAACTCAACACATGTGCGCAGCTCAGCAGATATTCAAAGACTAAATATGCAGAGCTTGCTCTTGTCTCGCAGGAAATTGTTGCTGCCTACGAATCCTGGGTGTCAGAGGGCACTTGACTTTGGCCCTCAGCTTCATCCAGATTCGATCAGATTCTATATATGTAGAACTGCTCAATGAAAATATAGAATGGTCAATTGGCCATACACGGATACACTAGACATGGTGCTCTACGAGCATAGCATTGCTCTGGCTGGCTGCCTATTGTGAATTTCTGGGATGGAAAAATTGTCCAGGCTTGCTAGCATTTGTCATTTCAATCAACGGTGAAGAAGCTCGTGCCTGGCATCCTTGAGGCTACCATCAACAAATGTTCCAACGGTGAAGAAGCTCGTGCCTGCCTTCCAAGTGACATAGGGAGAAGCCATGCAACTTGCTGGTTTGTTGTCAGATGAACCCAAGCTCCAGCCTGCAGAAGGTAACGAAGCACGCTGCCTGAAGGGCTAAAAAATGTCGAGGAAGAACGAAACCATGGAATCAGTTGGGATTTGGGAGGTCAGTGCCTTTCAACATAATTTCGTTACTTGCACATTAATTCTATAAGTATCTCTTCTGCTGTTTAGGTTGACTACATGCTTTTAGATATCTCACTATGTAATCTCTATTTATAGGTAATTGCCATATTAGACAGTTTAGTTTCTTCATGTCCATGACTTCGATCTCAGATGAGACCCTGTTTCTCCTCCAATCTGGTGATATGATACTGAAAAGAATAAGAGGAATGGTACATGATGATAGTAGACAGAAAAACATTTTCAACCTCTTTTCCTGCATATAAGAGAGATAAATATTCTCCCCTGAATTTTTCCTTAATATGTGTTGTTTGTGTAGGTTGTGCTTCAGTTTGATTGGGCGTTATCGGTTAGTGAAGAGCTGTGGTTTTGCAAGCCCCTCTATATGATTGCTGGGGTGGAAGATACAAATCCACCCTTTGTTTTGAGCATGATCGCTGATGTACATGTTGTATTGCAAGGCTTCGCAGATGTTTTCGAAGACAGTCCCCTGCCAATTGAACTCATGACAACGTGAGTTACTTATCTTTGTCTTCATATCCAAAGTTTGTCAAATTTTTCCTAACTTCACATCATCTTTTGTTGCGGGCCCTAGCTATCGGTCCCACCTACCATATATGTGAAAAGGGAGAAGCCTCTCATTCAAAAATGGGAGATAGGATTCGGGGCGACTGGAATGCGATTTTGTACTCAAGTTCTTAAAATGTAGGGTAGAAAGCGGAGTAGAAAGACTGAGTTGCTTTTAGACTATCTCCAACAGATAGTACCCAAAAAGATACCCATTTCAACAAAAGGGTCTTGCACAGTAGAAATCTCATATACCCAAAATCTCTCCTCTCCAACAGATGACGCGAAGGCAGGCCACCCAATTCTTTCCCGAGCTCATCCCCGCATGTCGTCTCCGGCGCGCCGCCCGGCTCCTCCGTCAGAGAGTCTCTCCGCCCGAGCCCCATCCTCCACTGGCTCCTCTCCTTCCTCCTGCCAACCGGCAGCGCACAGGGGAGGACGAGCAGCGAAGGCGGCTGCGCGGGGCCGGTGGCGGCCGCGGGCCGGTAGTGCGCGAGGCCGGTAGGCGCCGAGGGTGCCACCGCCGGCCCGTTCAAATCCTGGTGCTCGCATGAGCGCCGAGCGCAGCCGCGGGCCCACCACGAACGACGAATGCGTCACGATGGAGAGGGACGCAAATTTGCGTCATCCATCACCTGCGACGCAAAATGCGTCCGTTCTTTGCGTCTTCTGTTGGAGGGGGTTCCTGAGACCCAGTTGCACTGTGCGGAACCTATTTTGGGTTTGGGTTTTCATTTGGGTATGCTGTTGGAGACAGCCTTAATATACGATCAGAATGGGTTATCAACTTATCTTAGATTATAGTTTTAATGTTTGGTTGGTACTCATCTCGTGCAATCACACTTGACGTGTGCCTACTCATGCTTCCATTAAATATCGTCACTGGCTGTGTTTAGTTCCTAAAAAGGGAATGTGAAGTTTGGTGAAAATGTCACATCGGACATTGTAGCGTATTGTAGCACTTTTCGTTTGTTTGTGGTAATCATTGTCCTACCATAAGCATGTTCGGCTGGTAGAATGAATAGTATTCTGTGAGAGGGAATAAGCCGTAATAAACCAGCCGAGCACTGTTTATTGGGCCAACCGAACAGGACCCATGACCTAACTAGGCTCAAAAGATTCGTCTCGTCGTATACATCAAAACCATGTACTTAGTTTTTTTTTATTTATCCACGTTTAGTGTTACATGTATGAGGAGAGTGATTTGATGTGATTTGACGTGATAGGTGAATAGTAAAGTTTAAGAGAGAATTTTTGGCTTTTCAAGGGAACTAAACAGGGCCATTCACTAATAATGTTGAAAATTTATTTAAATAGAGAATTAGCATAATATTAGTACATTACAGTTCAATTAGAACTCTTGCCAAAATAATTTTACTAAAAAAATGTGACGCACTGTCTTGGTTTGTTCTTCCATTTTCATTAAATAAAATCTACCCTTTGCATTATTACATGGTTATACAGTTATGCTGGTGAACGTTACTAGGTGGTGTTTAGTTCCCGAAGAGAGGGTGAAAAGGTTAGTAAAAAAGTCACATTAGACATTATAGCACACTGTAACATTTTTTGTTTGTTTGTGGTAAACATTGTCCTACTATGACCTAACTAGACTCAAAAGATTCATCTCGTCATGTACATCAAAACTATGTAATTATTTTTTTATTTACCTATATTTAATACTCATGCACGAGAAGAGATATTTGATGGGGGCGAAATTGCTGAACGAGATCGCCACACCAGGGGAGGTATTTTGAATTGAAAGTTACAATACGTTTCCGCTTTCGGGGCTGGTTCACGTAAACTACCATGCGCCTTCCGCTTCTTCCCCGCCCCCCTCCCCTCGCCGCCGCCGTCGCCGCCATGCCACCTCGCCGCCGCCGCGTCGTCAAATCATCGCCCCTCCCGTCTTCCCCATCACAACTCCCCTCTACCCCGCCGCCGGTCCCTCCCGTAGAGGCCCCCAAACCCGGAACCGCCGACCACGACGACCCCCCTCACTCCGCCCGCCGCCGCCTCCCCCTCCCCCTCGCCGCCGCGGCCGCCGAGGCGCAGGAAGAGTGGCACCCACTCCCGCTCTCCGCCGCCGACCTCTCCATCCCGCTCACGCTCCCCACCGGGCAGACCTTCCTCTGGCGCCGCACCTCCCTCTCCCCGCTCCGCTTCACCGGCGCCGTGGGGCCCCACCTCGTCTCCCTCTGCCACCTCCCCGACGCCGACGACGGCCGCCTTGCCTTCCTCCTCCACAATGACGGCGGCTGCCCCGCTGCGTCCTCCGTGCCCGACGCCCGCGCCGCGCTGTGCGACTACCTCAACGCGGCCGTCCCGCTCGCCGACCTCTGGCGCCAGTTCGCCGCCGCCGACGAGCGCTTCGCCGAGGTCGCCGCGCGGCTCGGGGGCGGCGGAGCGCGGGTGCTCAGGCAGGACCCCATCGAGTGCGTCTTCCAGTTCCTGTGCTCCTCCAACAACAACATCAAGCGGATCGAGAAGATGGTGCGGACGCTGGCGGGATACGGGGAGCGGCTTGGCGAGGTCGGCGGGTTCGTGTTCCACCGGTTCCCCACGATCGAGCGGCTCGCGCGCGTGTCGGAGCAGGAGCTTCGGGAGGCCGGGTTTGGGTACAGGTCAGCTCTTGGTGCCTTGCAAAATTGCAATCTTGTGAGGCTACAAGCACCTGTCGTGTTTGATTCAGCAAAGCTCGTCAAATTTAGTTTAGCCTCGTCTGCTCTCGGTGATCAAACTCCTAGCTTGTGAACCAATGGATTTTCTTCTACTATTTTTAAATAGCTGTTAATTCATGTGTGGTATAGCTTTGGTAGGTTGTTCGTGTTATGCTTACTTTTCAATACTTACAGTATTACTGAAGTGTTGGTTAAGAAATGAAACTTTGGTAATACAGTGGGCTGGTTAACAAGCAAATCAGGTGACCAGCATTTGTGTTTAATTCCACCATGGAAATTATAGTAATGTTGTTGGTGTGACAATGTGTACTAAACTCAAGATGGTGTATTGGTGTTTATAATGTGCTTGGACTTGTGTTACTTGGGGAACACAATTTAGCAGGCAGAAAGTTATTTTTGCTGCATGAATTATAACTCGGCATTTACTCATGAGTATGTTGCGTATACAAGTTAGTGTTGCTATATAGTCGTAAAATACACTGAGTTGGGCATTTTTTTCTGTCTTTCTTTCATGCCAAATGAGCAGGGCAAAGTACATTGTTGGCACTGCTAAAGAATTGCAGGCCAAGCCTGGTGGAGGTGAAGAATGGCTTGCCTCATTGCGTGAGAGAAAACTTCCAGAGGTGATTGAGGCTCTTTGCACTCTACCAGGTGTTGGTCCAAAGGTTGCTGCCTGCATCGCTCTGTTCTCCCTTGATCAGAATCATGCTATTCCTGTCGATACGCATGTCTGGAAGGTATCCCAATACACTGTATCTGTATAAATACTGATCTTGTCAGTAATAACGTCTCCTGTTCCATTGGGCCATCTTAGTTTTCATTGAGTGTAGAAAACTTATGTAAGGAGGGTAAGGAATTTAAGACTTTACAATGATGATTTTTTGGTCATTTATCCATGATAACCTGTTTTGCACTTAAGTTGTATTTAATTGCATATGGGCACCTGATTCTAGTTATGACTTCAACTCCATTTGACCAATAACTACATATAAACGTGGAATTCCATTCCACCTTCGCAATTGATGATACTCTGTTAAACACTGAGGCAATCAGTGTCAGGGTACCCAAAAAAAAAACAAACTTAAGGATTCGTTCTGTGGAAGAATGTTTTACTGTATATTTTTTATATCTAGTGTTAAACCCCATTTATATTGATTTAATGCAGGTTGCCACACAATATCTGTTGCCGGACCTAGCTGGCAAGAGCTTGACCCCAAAACTTGGTGTTGTCGTTGCTGATGCATTTGTAACTAGATTTGGAAGCTATGCTGGTTGGGCACAGAATGTTCTCTTTATCGGCCAGCTGCCTGCTCAAAAGCTTGTGGTAGCTGAAGTTACCAGTGACAGTTTAACCACAAAACCTACCAAAAGGAAGCGTGGGGGAAACCAAAATCAGGCTGAGAACATGTAACCATAAACCATGAGAGAGCATTGAAACCAGCGATAGCAAGGTTTGCCATTTCTTCTATGTTCTCGTTCAGTAGCCAAGACATAATTTGGTCATGACAAACGATCTTCTGTTGAACAGGGAGGTATTGGGCAGCCGCTTCATTGACACGTGGGTTTCTAAAAATCATGCTGAAGTGAAGCACAGAGAAATGGGAATCCAGATATCCAGAATTCCAGATGGGTAGTACGTCTCTTAGAACTCGATGGCTCCTCTGCTTGTAGGAATCCATGTGAGGTATTTAGAATCCTGATTGCACTAACATATTAGCTGACAGCTTCTGACATATATAAGAATGCCTTACTAATGTGATCCTGATCTTGTTACATTGTGAATGTTATTTTTATGCGACCATTGTATTTGTTCATTGCAATGATTAACCTGCTCATGCATCTTCCACGAATGGAAGGGTGTACATGCAATTGTATTTGTTATCTAAAACCGTGATGGATAATTCAATCTGATCACAATGTTTCTATATTATTTTTGCACCACCTACACTGGCAATGCTGGATCGGATCGTTTTTTTTCCTTTTGTGTTTGGGCACTCGGAAGTGATTTCTTCCTTTGTTTGAGACAGACAGACAGACAGGGCACCTGAAGTTTCAGTTGTGATTGTGAATGTGCTGGATTTCTGTTCTGGAGACTGGCCGGTTAGCGGATAATTTTACGCAAATATTCCTTTGAATTTTTTTACGCAAATAGTAGTGTCTTGGATTTTACACAAACTATTTCTTTTACGAAACCGGCTAGACAGCGATTCCGATTGCTTGCACTGACAGCAAAGTCAAGACGGCGTCGCAACGAGGCTTTTGCTTGCACCGAGTTTTCCAGTCTCTCCTGATGCAGGCCCCGCGTGTCATAGGCTCGCTCGATAGCCTCGGATCCCCTCCCTACAAGGCCGCGGCCCCGAGCTGCCGCCGCCGCTGCCGCCATGTCGGCCCCTCCTCGAAGTCATATTCGTCTTCACCCTCCCTCCTCTAAAGTTGAAGTTTAGATACCCTCGTCTAAAGTTGAAAGGATCTCTAAGATGCCTACGGGGTGAATAAGATCTTCAAATTCTGCACATAACTTATATCACAATAGGATCAGTACCTGGAACTTCCGGCACTCTATAAGACACTTTGACTCACACAGCCCTGGAGTATCTAGCATGTTCCCGGAATTTTCTATGACAAAAAAAGTGAGCACGTAATGCAAAGATTTTGAGTAACTTGACTGATTTTATTTGAATAGAAATATGGAAAATCATCTAGGGATTCTTTTCCATCTAAGAGCCGCACCACAAACTTCACATATGAGTAGATCAGAGCAAATATATGAAAGTCAACTATGAATGAAAGTCAACTATGATCTACGAAGACAAACAACAGCCACAACGGGAGACAAGTGATTTGTCTACCGAAGTTCACTTCCCTAAAGAAGTTACGTCTTCAAAGAGACCGAGTTAAGCCACAACCCTACTCTCATCCTAGGACCCAAAAGCCAAGCTAGTTTACTTACTATGGTATCCTCGGAGAGGACTGGCAATACAAACTTTCCGAGGTAAGCTCACACGAGTTGAGCGCTCGCCGGAGATGCCTAGACGTTTAGGAGCAAAAACTCCAAGAGTAACAAACGCGAGTTGATGGCCGAGAATGCTTCAAGTGCTCAAGAGATGGAGTTGATGCTCACCACACACCCAAATCCAAGAACTCTCTCACTCCCCTTTTCAAATCTCACTTGGATTATCTCTAGAAGGTTGAGGGAGTGAATGGGAAGCTTAAGAGGGTGTTTAGTTCGTGCTTGGTCCGCAGGCATAGAAGAAAGGGGTGAAGGGGTATTTGTACCCGAGCCCCAAAATCTAGCCGTTACTGTGCTGGTGAGATGTGGGTCGGAGACTTCGGGACGACCCCAGATACTCCTACCACAGAAGCGGAAAGCGTTACACAAGCACCACGTACACAGGCACCCTGGATACTTCGGAACTGTACTAGAATTTTCGAGAACCCCTAAACCTGAAGGGCTTTTTGGAACAATAATGTTCCGGCCCGTCCCGGATAGTCTAGGGCGCAAGACACATAACAGAAATTCTGTACCAGGAGACTCCGACCCCTTGCTGGAGCTTCTGGCCACAGACCCACATGTGCTCGTGAATGTATTTGTGTCTCTCATATGCACTTGGTTAGATCTTGTTGAGCATTTTGACATCCACGACTTGATCCACACGCATCCCCTTGATAGTACGGCATTCCTAACTCAATTTTAAAATAAAAAACAATTTAAAGTCTTCTATCTTTACGCCGCCCACCCTAATCCTTTTATGGGCTTTATCACCAAGTTCCAATCATGAATTTTATCATACTACAACATGTCCTTAAACTCAATTCAACCATTAGCTCTTTGGTTACATTTGTCCTCATTCAATCAAAACCCACTAGAGCCTAGATGCACTTTCAAAATTTTAGTCCGATCACATCTGATCTAAGGATATTAATTAGAAGTATAAACCTAAATTAATTAAAAAACTCATTGCATAAATGAGTGCTAATTTGTGAGACGAATCTATTAAGTCTAATTAGTCTATTATTAGATCATGTAATGCTACAGTAAATACGTGATAATTATGTACTAATAGGTTAATTTGGTTTGTTAGGTTCGTCTCGCGAAGTAGTTATAATTTATGTAATTATTTTTATAATTAGTTTATGTTTAATACTTCTAATTATTATTTATTTAAGTGACTAAACTTTAGTACTTGGTCCGAGCACTACGCGTCCTGTCCCCTGGTTGGCTAGTCGCTTGAGTTCCCCATCGGCCCACCCTGTGTAACAACCCAAAATTTCCCCTAGGGTTTGTTGAAATGCAAAAATGTGAATTTAAAAATTTTTGGTGAAAGTTGAGTGCATGCAAACCAACATATAAGATTGCTCTCTACTTGCCCCCTTTGCTCTTAGGCAAATTTAAATTTAATTAAAAATAATTTGAAGTGCTAACGACCAAATAGTGGTGATTTGGAGTTAATTTGGTTTTATTGGATTTTTGGTTGGTTGAAATTCAAATTCTAGATTTGAATTCAAACATTAACTTGGCCAAACTAATTTTCAAACCCTGTTAACCTTCGTGGGCCATTTCTCAACCAATAGTCCGGAAACCAACCCTGGACTCCTTTTCCCGAGCAAGCCCAACCGGCCTTTTGGCCCAGCAACCGGCCCTGCTGCCTCCCCCGCGCTCGCCCCATCGCCGCAGCCACTGACGTGCGGGGCCCGCACGTCAGCTTTACCCCCTTCCTCCCTCTCTTCCTCGCGACCGGCGCGCCTCCTCTCTGCCGCCGCGCCCGTGACCCAAGCCGGTCCCATCAAGCCTCCTGTGCGTCCCGTCCGATGCGCGCCGCGTGGCCGCGAGCGCTAGGGCACCCCATCTCGCCGTCTGTGCCCCCTCCAGCCCTAGCCGAGCCCTATAAAACCACCGCCGGGGGAGCTCCATCCCCTTCAAGCCGCCCCCGCCCCCCTTGGGGTCTAGATCCAGTTCGAGAGGGTGAGTAGAGGGAGAAGGAGTTGGGGAAGCTCGTGAGGGTGAAGCCGTGGGTGAAGGAGGCGCTGAACGCCGCCTTCGCGCCGCGGCCGCCGCCAACGCCGTCGCCGCCGTTCGTGGGAGCGCCAAGCCGGAGCCGGAGCGGAGCTAGACGCAGGGGCGTGAGGATCTCCAGGGTTCCGCAAGCCTTCCCCGAGCCTGCGACGACTACACCGCCGACCCAAAGTGAGCGCCGCCGTTTCTCCCCTTTTCTCCTCTGTTTCTAGCGGAGCGCCGCCGCGCGTGCTCGCCGTGCCGAGCCAGCCTTTCTCTGGAGCCAGCCTTCGTGCTGCGTCTCATCTTCTTTGCAGGGACCCCATGCCGCTCACCTCTTTGCAAACCGCCGTCGCCAGCTAACCGCAGCCAAGGCCGCCGTGGTTGAGCTCTGCTCGCCGCGCGCCGCCGAGGCCGTGTCGCGGCCGTGGTAAGCCACGTGCCCGCGCACGAGCACCTAGCCGTGCCCCAGCAGTCGCTGGTGGTCACGCGCGCGCAAGCCGCTCCTCTGAAACCTGATCGAGCTCTCGCGCCGCCTCGTTGTGCCGTCGTCGCCGGGCTCCGACCGTGCCGCCGTCGCTCGCGTCGGGGGCCAAAACTTCAGCCAAGCCATCGCCTTTTTCTCTCTGGATGTGTCCGCCGAGCCCAAGCCGAGCCTTTCCACCTGAACCCGAGCCTCGCCGACCCTTTTTCCGGCGATAGCCGTTGAGCCCGCCGCTGCCGGCCGCGCGCTGGAGCGCCTCGTGCGTGCCCGCGTCGCGCCGTGGCCAGGCCACACGAAGGACCACACCAGCACGACACATACATGGCCGTAGAAGATCCCAGGTTGGCCACACCAGATCCCGTGCGCCCGGCGCACCGTGAACCCATGACACGGTCCACCGTGGACTGATTCCACCAAGCCGCACCAGCCGAGCCCCCCTTCGTGGGCCGCGCTTTAAGTCCGTTTTGCGTCCCTGAACTCTTCCGGCCTAGCCACTTTCGGCCCAATTCCAGCCCGCGAATCCTTTCCCTTTTCTTTTTCCCCGCTGACAGCTTGGCCCCACCTGTCATTGACTCGTTTAGGCTGACATGTGGGCCCACTGACCCCGCTGACCTTTGACCGTTGACTGGTCAACGTTGACTAAGTCAACGTTGACGTCATCCGGGCCCATGATGACGTCAGCAAAGCCGGCCCCACCGATGACGTCATGCTGACGTCAGTAGTGATGACGTGGCATGCCCTGGTGCTGCCACGTGTCCCAGCCTGATTGATTTTCTTTTTCGGAATTATTTAATATTTTTAGAAAATGATTTAAACTTCGAAAATTAATAATAAATCAACCGTAGCTCAGAAAAATATGAAACCAGTTTCTATATTTTTCTAAAATCATGATCTACGTGTTAGTGTAGAGTTTGGTGTTCTTTGAGTCTTTTTTCTTGCTGTTTTGGTGTTTCTTTGCTAGTAGCCGCGTCTTATTTAATTCATCGCCACCTAGGAGCCCCGGAGGGCCAGGATACCCAGGTTCACGCCCAGCCATTTTCTGAAATACCTATTAGACATGCAAAGTAGTATGCTAGCACTTTACTTTATATGCATGATGATATGCCTGCGCTGCCATTTATCTACCCTGTTTCCTTGCTACCTATTATCCACTTTATAAGAATGCTATGCTTGCATGTGTTGGGACGATTGTGTTTGATCTTCTTGGCGTGAGTTGGGTGGCATGGGTGGAGATAGTGAAGCTAGGCGGTGGAGGCGAGTGATAACAACCCGGTCGTCAGCTTGCAGGCTCACGCAGCAGACCGAGAGCGGAACGTGACCCTGCGGACCTCAGTACATGGTTCTTGGATATTGGTACTTGGGGAGTACTTGAGGAGTTTGGGCGGCTATACCTGTTATGGGTGCCGATTGCGGACCGTTGCGGCGGATCGCTTTGACGCTGATACTCGCCTTACCGACAATTAAGGACCCGGTTCGAAGTCACCTTTCAGACGTGGATTACAGTGCTCACCATCTACCCAGTATGGGAGGGTTTCAGCAAGCCTACTGAGTGCGGTGCCAGACCTGTAGGAGATTCGAGTTTGATATGTGTAAGGGGGACTCGTTGCGGCGTACTCTCCCCGATTTACCACGGCCCCCGACTGGCCCCGGTGGGAAGGTTTTACGACCCTGGGGCAGCTGTTAGTTCATATTGTTTCCCGAGCCCAGGGAGGCAGTATGGCACCGTTACTCTTTAGGGTCTTTGCTGTGGGTTGTGTCTCAAGACGGCTCATTACCGTCTGCAGCCCGGATGGTTCCTGGAGCGCAACCTCTGCAGAGTGAAAACTATATGTATAGCCGTGTCCACGGTTATGGACGACTGCATCTGGATCGATGGATATTAGCCTGGGATTCTGCTTTCTTACCTCATCCTTGCTTTAGGTTATGAGAGGTTGGACCAGCGTTTGCTGTTGAGACAAGGTGGGGAGGGAGCTCACCGAGTCGACTAGTGAGTGAAAGGAGTTGGCGGATGATTATTGCGGGAACCTGTTGAGGCAGGACGAGCCCGATGTGGTTGTGAGGTTGATGGTTGGATTGGGGAGTGTGATCTCTCTGGTGAGGACAAGAGTCGGTGATGAGATGAACTTGGGGGTTTTGCTGCTGCTTGCATAGGAAACCCTAGCCTTAATTCCTTGATTATTTTTATTCCATTAGACTAGGCCACTTTAAAGCTTGCATCATATTATGGTTGGTGACGTGGACCTGTCTCATTTCCTTGGGGATAGACTTTGGGTACACAGGAGAAGATCCCGACCACGAGTTCAACCAGGATGGATGGTATGACTGAAGGTTGCGCGTGCGCTCAAGGATGCCTGTGGAGTGGACCCAGATGATTTAGCTACCGTGTCGTAGCAGTTTCTCATTGTCGATTTAGCCCGGAGGGCTTGTACCAGACCGCTATGTTTTTTTATATATGTCATGTAATGGATCTTTTATCGCTGTATGGATGTGATATTCTACTGAGATGAGTTCTGTACGATATAGCTGCTATTCCTGGGACTATCTCGAGGTACAGGGAGTCGGATTCTCGTAATTGGGAATCCGGTTTGTTTCACCCTGACCCGCTCGTCTCCCCAGGCTGGTTGGCGTGGAGGACGGTGCTGGTGCACGTGCCACTGGTGCAGGAGATCGCCGGCCTGCGCCCAAAGAAGCAAGCTAAACCCAAGCCGACCAACTTTGCCTTGGTTGGCTAGGCACATAAGTCTCCTCTTTTTCTCATCTTGCTCCACCTCGCCTCCCTCTCCCACCTCCCCGGTGCCGATGATGGCCGCCTCGCCTTCCTCCTCCACTATGATGGCGGCTCCCCCACCTCCTCCGTGCCCGCTGCCCGCGCCACGTTGTGTGACTACCTCAACACGGCCGTCCTGCTTGCCGCGACCTCTGGCGCAAGTTCGTCGCCGCCGCCGAACGCTTCACCGAGGTCGCCGCGCGGTTCGGTGGCGGTGGAGCGTGGGTGCTCAGGCAGGACCCTGTCGAGTGCGTCTTCCAGTTCCTCTGCTCCTCTAACAACAACATCAAGCGGATCAAGAAGATGGTGTGGACGCGGGCGCTATACGAGGAGCGACTTGGCGAGGTCGGCGGGTTTGTGTTCCATCAGTTCCCCAATAGTTTGAAACATAAATATATAATGCTTGAATGCTACTGTACAGACTATGGTAACAGTAATTGAGTTATGCAAAAAAAATATGGGAAATTTGAAAAGAGCAGTAATGTTATGGTAGATGTGTATACAAGATGAGATAGCTACTCGCCCTCCTTAGGAGGCTCTGAGAAGAATATATCATATATAACTTGCTTAATTCCCAAAGTTCAGCCGTGGGCTATATATATAGCCTTAGCATTTACAGAGAACTAAATCAATACTAAATCTCTCTTTCCTAACAATCTTAACTAACAAACTCTTAACTAATCATGACTATAAAACAAATATCCTAACTATTGCTTGAAGTGGACGCCTGTTGCTTCTTTGCCCGGCGCTTGTACTGAATACCAACAAAAGCGTCCACAATAGTAAAAACCGTATTCAAATATTGTTACCATTTCTCTATGCACGGCTTATATATCTCAGATGATGGCATTGATTTATTACCAAGTTTGAGTATGCTCTATCATTGTCTGCTTCATATTAAATTTGAAGACTAGAAAATTCATTTTACTTTTCAATATTCCATCCCTTGTTTCTCTACTTGTGTCGAGCTAATCTGTTGCAATATTTTTTTCCGGACCAAAAATAGCGATGTTAGTATGGATCATGAAGGTCAGGGTAAGACCATTGGTTGAAAACTGAGTTTAGTCACACACTGATATCAAATGGGGTTATGTGACGGGTAAGACCAATGGTGCTACTTGTAATGATTGTTTCAACAAAAAAGACAACTCTGACCACAATTGCAACATTCTTAAAATATGGGTTAGTATGGATCATGAAGGTCGGGGTTGATCTTGTTGTTGGATAGATTGCTTGCGTTATGAGCTGTCGAATTACTTTACTCGGATTTGAGAAATTAGACTATGGTTTCTACTGAGCATTTAGGGTATCTCCAATGCAGTAACGGGTTCATACTAGGATTTCCGGTTACCGTAGTCTAATACGGGCAGTTAATACGGGCGGAGCCAACATAGGACATGGGTGTACACATGAACACCCAATATTTTTCACATAAAATCGAAGTTAGTCGATCCGAAACATACACGCCACACGGAAGGGTTTGTCATGCTCCGTTTTGCACAGAAGGAAGGGAAGAGGGGCGGCATACCTAGTGCAGGCGTGTCGCCGGCAAAGGGCTGGGCGAAGAAGGCCGTCACCGGCAAAGGGCTTGGTGAAGAACACCACTGACGACGCCCTTCCAATCATCGCCGCTGGGAAAGGACGGAGAGAGACCTTAAGATTGCCAGCTCCGGATGGATCCCCCGCTCTCTGCTAGTCCGAAACCTTGTGGATGCTCGTCGCCGGTAAAGGGCCGATGAAGACATGGCAAGTGGCGCTGCTGCTCAACCAGTCGTCGCCGCTAGAAAAAGGAATACAAGGGAGGAGAGAGAGAGAGAGAGAGAGAGAGAGAGGTGAATTGGCTTGTAGTGCAATGGTAGGACGGTCCAGTGGGACGCTACCTACCAGGGTTCAAATCCTGGTGCTCGCATCTTTTCCTAGGATTTTCCCAAGGATTTACCGGCGCTATGCGTTAAGTGGTAAGCGGCGTTCCCGTCGACAACGAGGTGTCAATGGTGACTTCAGGAATCTCCAGAAGGGAGGGAGGGGGGGGGAAGGGGAAGGGGATGGAAGAAACAGAGATGAGCCGGCCGAATGAGCCTGCGAGAGGGACGAGGGAACCGTGAAGTCGTGAACGCCCAGCAGGGCCGCAGCTAAGAAAATTCAGAACATAACAATCCAAAATATGAATATTTTGGAATGTTATTTTATTAAGCACTAATTAATTTCTAATATTTTAAATATTATATTATAGAAAATTACAATGATAGATATTTTTTTGCCAGTTATGTGACAACTAACTGGAGTTATAAATATAAACTTAGACACACATACATAAGCCAAGGCATGTGAAACCTTTTTTTGCTATGAGAAATTGTCTATTAAAAATGCTGAGATGTAGTGAATCAAAACTAAGTTTTTCATATATGATCAACACTAGAAAAAATAATTTAGATGCAGTATGAAAAAAGCATCGAGAGAATTGTATATAATACACACAACAAATACATAGCTTAGTTTTGTATATAAAATCACATAATTTTAGATCACACAATTTTAGATTGAAATGGTCATATCATAAGCATATAAATACATAATATTTGTGTAATGATGTACATAAATCATAAGAAAAACGTTACTTAGTTCATTAAATGATTTGTCTCATTGCTTTTTTCTGTTGTTGTCATAAACCGGAATGGTGTTTTGGCTCGTGTTATGAAGATGTAAGCTGAAACAGGGAAGAATGCAGAGAACTTCGTAACTAGACAATCATTTATGAAACTATGATACTGTCTTTGGGAAATTGTGCATCTGCCTTTGGGAAATTGTGCAGCTGCTTCCTTTGGAATATCTCTGTTGACGCAAAATCGGCTTCTCACGCCAAGCACACAGCAAGCCGAATCAGCTGGCTTCACACGTGCCCGATCGTCTGAATCCTGTAAGCGTGCCAGTCAATTTCAAAGGAAGAAAAAATGTTTAGATATAAAACCTGGAACATGCCGGATGATACCAGACAGTTCCATCTCTACGGCTTGCAAGGACAATCTTGATCGGCATATAGCTATGAACAAGCTATCTGTCGGCAACACAGGCACTCACAACACTTTTTTCACTTGTCATCAAGCCGATAAGCTATATGGTAGAGTGGGGATACAAGGTTCTATATCCTAACGGAACATGCCAACCTCAAAGTCTAACACCAGCAAGGATTAAGTATCTGACACTCAATAGAACATTTAGTTCTAACAAAGCTGCAGAAGAACTTGGCTACAAACCTATTGTGACACTCATGGTTCTAAACTTCAACTCTTTTGGCCTACCATTTTTTTACTATCGATGCTCCTTTTATTTGAACTACTCACGCCTTTCTATAACTTATGTTCCAGGATGGCCTGAAGATAGCAGTAAAATCTTATATTCAGTTGAAAAACAAAGA
>OAMR01000010.1:4996779-5012489 GCA_900205405.1 Echinochloa crus-galli | reverse complement strand
CGTCACAAATTTCTTCGCTTTCTCAGGGTAATCCAATGGATCTCCACCAATGCTGCCCCAGCCGCAGCTCCTGCTTCGCCTCCAGCCGCGGCCCCTGCTGCGGCATCCGATTCTTCGAGTTCGTCCAATCGAACTCTGGAGCCGGATGACTTTCGCTATTCAGATAGAAAATCCCCTGTGTCAATGGTCCTTGGTGGTTTATCCAGATGTGGTTGCAGCTGTATATGCACCAGATTGTTGCTATTGACATCAACAATCTGCATTTTCCTTCAATCAACTACAAGGAAGGGGAACCTCAAAGCACTAAAGGCTGTCAAACCTATGGAGAAGCTGCCTCTACTGTATCTGTAGATAAGAACATTGGTGAACTCTTTGAGCTTTTCTCCAAAGGCTTTGCTGATCCTCTTTGGTTCCCTTATTCTGACAATGACAATCTTACTCTCCCTTGTGAGTTTAGTTTTGAAATTGGATGTACAGATGCACAATCCATAGCCATTTTTAATTCTTTCATTCGGCCCTGTATTCTGCCAGCCGAATTTTGTGGAGGAAGGTTGGTTCAGAGTACCTTTGAGTACTATCAGCCGAATATGATGGCTAGGCAATTAGGCTGTGGCCAAGTGCCACCAAGATTATTTCTCCATGAATTCCTCAAGCCTAGGGAGATTGTCACAGACTCCACTGAGACAAGAAGGATTTTTGACTACAGATGCTGCACATCCATTTATAGACCTGAACCTTTTGTGCCAATAACATCTGCTCATCCTTCTTTCACTGTCTGGTGGAGAGAATTTCATGATCACATCTTCAACATGCCAATTCATCCCTTCTGCCTTGAGTTGATGCCTGACTATCAGCCAAATTCAGAGGTAATGTTGTTCAATCATTATCTGGCTTTAATAACAATTCTGCTTTTATTATAACTCTGTTATTTTGTAGGACATAGCACCTGCCCCTTTTGCCAGGACAATTCAATATAATATTGTTGGTCCAATATCTGTTTTGGGGTATCCTATTACAATTGTCATGGGTTTATATTTATACCCAGACTTTGACATGATTCCTAATCGACTACGATTACAAAACGTTTATTTCCAAAGAAATACGTCAAAGTGCCGTATTCATCTCGCATTCTTTATCAATCGGCTCTTTCCTTGTATTCAATCCACGTCATCACGCGTTCCCGAATGCTTTCCATGGAGCAGCTCCTTGCCGAATCGGCGACGGACTCCTGACCGCAGAATGCCTTTGCCGAACGCCCTTGAATACAAGCTTTCCTTTCCGAACGATATCTTTTACCAATCCCGGCCCACATGTCAGTCTCTTTCTGGTGCCAAATTTTGGTGTTAACAATCTCTTATGCAGTTATCTCGAAATGGGATCCATTGAGTGCGGGATGAGATATTTCATTTCATGACAACACAGCGAAGCGAATTGGACTGGTTCCCAATATGACCCGCATGTTCACTTATCGTTCATATAAGCCACAGAATCTTGCATATCTTTTTCTTTCACCACATGTATTGAGTTTACACAAATAATACATTTATTGAGTTCTACACAAATAATACATTATTTTAAGGGTTGCATTACTGTACGGGAAAAATAATAGTTATCTAAATTCTTTTTTTTTTTTGCGGGTAAAAAGAGATCTTTATTAGCTAAATAGGAGGATTACAATCATTTGCAATGAGGTCTGCTACGCACGCAGGCGCTTGCCCCATCCAAACGGCAGTGTGAGAGTTCCTTCTAGCTAATTGACTTAGTTCATCAGCAACTTTGTTACAATCTCTTTTCACCTGGACAATCTTCCAGTCCACCAGGAGCTGTAATAGCTCCATAGCTTCCGCCACCATAAATCCAATTTCTGAACGGTCGCCACCCTTGTTCAAAGCCTTGACGACTCTTACGCAGTCCGACTCCACGATCACAGGCCCCTGCACTAATTGAACCGCTAAACGAATGCCCTCAATACACGCTTGCGCTTCCGCTTCGACAGCGTCCCTGCACCTGTAAAGAACTCGCCAAGCAGTTAGCACAACATCCCCCCCACTGTCCCTTGCAATCACTCCTACCCCGGCTTCCCCTGAATGGGCCACAAAGGACCCATCCACATTGACTTTGAGCCATCCTGGAGAAGGTGGTACCCATTTACCATTCGGCTTGCTGCTACTGTCCCTTTTGTTCTGACGTTTACAAGTCCCTGGCACCTGAACAGGCTGCTTGCCCTTTCTATCCTGGCCTTCTCCCTCCGAAATCTGGGTCAGAGAGCTCTGCATGGCCAGAAGCGCATGCTCAGATTCAAGTATACTAGAAGGACCTGATTGATGTGTGATATTATTGTGTGCCGTCCATGATTGCCAAAAGATCAGCTTAATTAGATCCCTCTGAGCCGGCTGGCAATTATCCAAGAGCACCAATAGCCAATCCGGTCCTGTGTAGGTGAACTGTTCCTCGTCCGGCAATATCCAATGTTGCCGCATCGCTCTGCGCAAGCCTGCCGCCTGTGGGCAGGAGACTGCTGCGTGGAAGCTTGTTTCAGCTTCTCTATCACATAAGGGACACCTGGCACTAGGCTCAAGCTTCCTGGTGAATTTAGCCCTCCTGGTTGGCAGAGCATCCCTTGATAGTTTCCAAGCAAAAACATTAACCTTTGGAGGAACATTACCATTCCAAATGTGAGACCACAGTTTCCTTTCTCCATCCGGGTTCGTACTAGAAGCTTGGCAGCTCTGTAGGTTCTGTAACTTCAGAGCCAAATTGTAAGCACTTCGGACTGTAAAAACTCCAGTTTTCTCCATATGCCAAGCAAGAAAGTCCTCTGTAACTCGCTGAGGCAGTTTGATTCTTGCGATAGCCTCAGCATCTGCAGGATTGAAAATACCAGCTAGCTTGTCATAATCCCAATCCCTTCCATCAAGATCAAGGAGTTCTGAGACCCACCGCAAACGGCAACGTCCCTGTCGAGTTGTGATCCTTAATGAAAACTCACGGGGGATCCAAGGGTCCCTCCAGATGCGTACTTGTGACCCATTTCCGATTCTCCATATTATTCCTTTCTTCAGCAAGTCCAAACCATGCATGATGGCCTGCCATGTTGACGACGGGTTAGAGCAGAAAGTCGTGTCAACTAGGCATCCTCTTGGATAATATTTTGCCTTCAGAAGTCTAGCACACAGGCTCTCCGGAAATTCAATCAGCCGCCACGCTTGCCTTGCTAACATGGCTTGGTTGAATAGACGTAGGTCTTTAAAACCCAAACCCCCACAGCACTTCTTTTGAATCAATTTTTGCCACGACACCCATGCCATCTTTCTTTTGCCCTTCTCAGTTCCCCACCAGAATTCCCAAATCACACTGGTCAAGTCATCACATAGCCCAAGAGGAAGTTTAAACACGCTCATTATGTAAGTCGGCAGGGCCTGTGCAACAGATTTAATGAGGATTTCCTTTGCAGCTGCTGACATATGCTTCTCTGAATAATCTTTGAGCCTTTTACTCATTCGTTCTTTCAGCTACTGGAACCGCTCACCTTTTATTCTGCCCCTTGGACTCTCTTACTTCCAACATACCGGAGCTAGCTTGCTTCTTCTTGCCATCTGGGGTTGCCACACCCATCTGTTCCACACCTTTCGCCAAGAGCTCCTCATTCACCAGTGAACCACCCAATAGCGTAGGGCTCTCCACCTCCCGGCCATTCGAACGTGTGTTGCTTAAATTGCTCCCCCTCCCATTCCTAGCCATCAGCAACCCCCGCTGGTTCTCATCATGGAGAGAAGAGGAGCCCATAGCTGATGCTATGCGCTTTCTGCTCTCCCGAGAAGTTGAGACCCCTCTTCGCCGATTGTGGAGCATCCTGGTAAGTCAGCATCCTCCCTCCTCGGCAAATCTTAAGCTCTTGTAATGCTCCAGTACTGACCTTATTGTTAATCAAGGCCGAAAACCCATCAGCAACGAAAAGGAATAGGTAGGGCGACAAAGGATCACCTTGGCGAAGACCACGAGTTGGATTGAACGGTGTCGACAGGACACCATTGAAGCGTACGGTATAGCTAACCGACGTGATGCAGGCCATCACCCGGTCAACCCATTCCCTCTGAAAGCCCAGCTTCAACAAAACCTTGTTCAGAAAGTTCCAATCAACTCTGTCATATGCTTTGGCAAGATCCAATTTGTAAGCACAAAATCTACTCCTCTCATCTGCACTTGTGTTAATGGCATGCAGACACTCAAAGGCAATAAGAGCATTGTCAGTAATTAAACGTCCTGGAATGAAAGCACTCTGATTAGGGGATATAATCTCCTGAAGGAGGGGCCTCAGGCGATTAACCAGACACTTTGAGACTACCTTGTAAATTACATTACAAAGGCTAATTGGTCTGAAATCTTTTAGAGTCTCAGGATGAGGTACCTTAGGAATCAGAACGATGCAGGTGTCGTTAACTCCCTCAGGCATGCGTCCAGACTCAAAGAACTCTTGAACAGCACCTACTATATCCTCCTTCAGCAAAGGCCAGTTACGCTGAAAGAAACGGCCTGGAAACCCATCTGGGCCAGGTGCTTTCAGAGGACCAATCTGAAACAACGCGTCACCAATCTCCTCTGCTGAATATTTTTTGCAGAGACCTTGATTCATTTCATTGGTAATGACTGGCACAAATAAGTCCACCACCTCCTGCGGGTTTACATTATCATCTTTGAGAAACATGTTAGAAAAATAATCCACCGCCATACCTCGCATTTCCTCCTGATCTGTGCACCACGTGCCATCATCCATCTTCAATTTCTTGATTTGGTTCTTCCTCTGTCATCATTGCAATTGGTATGTCATATATGCGAATCCATAGCGGGATAGATTCGATGATCACATGGGACAACCGCGCTAAACCATCATAATGGACAAAGATAATGGCGTCTCCCTTGAAACTCCACGGTCCACCTCGTAGCACAAAGTTCAGGCTCTTCTCTGATTCAAACTCCAGCAGAAAATATAGCCATTCATCCATTTCTCTTTTCGCTTTCAAAATGCAGTTCCGGTTTTGAATTGGGTCGTCTTGTTCCAGCCGTTCCAATTCCCCTCTAAGATCCTCTAGGCGTTTTGTGACATTGCCAAAATTCTCCCTACTCCAGATCTTTAACTCTTCTGTAACTAACTTCAGAGCCTCAGCTACTGTGCCCAGATCGCTACCCGGGTTCCTGTTCTGCCAAGCCCTCTCAATGACTTGACCCAAATTTTCTTCCCTTTCCCACATTATCTCATACCTGAAGGTCCTGTTATATGGATTACGTAGGGCTTCTGGACAGGTTTTCAATAAAAGTACCTTGTGATCTGATTGTGGCGACGAAATATGCCGGATTGTAGCCTCCGTGAAAAGGTCAGACCATTCAGTATTTGCCACACCTCGATCAAGCCTGACCCGGACATTCCTACGCCCACCTTGGTTGTTATTAAAAGTCCACGGGAGACCTGAAAACCCAAGATCATGTAAATCGCAATGACTTAACACTTCTCTAAAGTCCAGCATCTGGCGCTCCGGCCTTGGGGTTTCAGAGAAATGTTCGTATTGCCACATGGCCTCATTAAAATCGCCAATTAGCATCCAAGGCCCAAGCCATTCGCCACACAGATCACGCATCAACTCCCACATATCTTTCCGCTTTTCCACTCTAGGCTCTCCATAGACAAAGGTACTCCTCCAAGGAGCAGAACCTGGATTCTCATGCACAAGCACATCGATATAACGCTCTCCCATAGAGAGCAAACTGCTGGAACCGCTCACCTTTTATTCTGCCCCTTGGCGTCGGCATGCCTAAATACTTTGCATCAAAAACTGTACGTTCCACTCCCAAAGAGAGTTTAACTTGGTTGTATTCCTCACGCTGTTCTTTTTCACTAAACATTATTGAGCATTTCGCTGGGTTTACTAGTTGGCCTGTACATCTAGCATAGGTGTCCAATGCGTTCTGTACCACCTCGGCCTGCTGCGGTGTGGCTTTGAAGAACAGCAGGGTATCATCAGCAAACAGCAGATGAGAAATGCCAGGCGCTCCTCGGCAAATCTTAAGCTCTTGTAATGCTCCAGTACTGACCTTATTGTTAATCAAGGCCGAAAACCCATCAGCAACGAAAAGGAATAGGTAGGGCGACAAAGGATCACCTTGGCGAAGACCACGAGTTGGATTGAACGGTGTCCTCTGCTGAATATTTTTTGCAGAGACCTTGATTCATTTCATTGGTAATGACTGGCACAAATAAGTCCACCACCTCCTGCGGGTTTACATTATCATCTTTGAGAAACATGTTAGAAAAATAATCCACCGCCATACCTCGCATTTCCTCCTGATCTGTGCACCACGTGCCATCATCCTTCTTCAATTTCTTGATTTGGTTCTTCCTCGCTCTCCACCTTGCTTTGCGATGAAAATACTTTGTATTACGGTCCCCCTCCTTGAGCCAGGATATTCTAGATCTTTGCAGCCACATCATTTCTTCTCTATATAGCCATTCATCCATTTCTCTTTTCGCTTTCAAAATGCAGTTCCGGTTTTGAATTGGGTCGTCTTGTTCCAGCCGCTCCAATTCCCTCTAAGATCCTCTAGGCGTTTTGTGACATTGCCAAAATTCTCCCTAACCTCGTGAGGACATTCGTGGGTAACTTTCAAGGCACCTACCTACCTGTCTCTTATACACATCTAGATGTGTATAAGAGACAGGGATCAACCTCCATTGGCAGGAACAGACTCACCCTCAGATCAATCCCAACTCGTTGGCTTCGGGTGGGAAATCGCTTCACCGGAGACCCCGTATCACCCCCACCGCAGAGTATAGATTGGAACCAAGGAAGCGAACTGATGTTCCGCCAACAAGGGTCAAAACAGGCGCCGCTGCAAAACCCTAGGAGTTGCATCCCGGTTATAGTTCCCCCACCAACACGTGGATATTTAGGACTCTTCTTCGATCTGGTCAGGAAGCAATTTTTCCATCCACGCATCCAACGATACGAATCGTCGGATCGGGGCCCACAATCGACTAGAGCCCCACGGGGTTCCGTCGCTTTAACAGATGCGCCTTGCGCGCGCTCATTAAAATCGCCAATTAGCATCCAAGGCCCAAGCCATTCGCCACACAGATCACGCATCAACTCCCACATATCTTTCCGCTTTTCCACTCTAGGCTCTCCATAGACAAAGGTACTCCTCCAAGGAGCAGAACCTGGATTCTCATGCACAAGCACATCGATATAACGCTCTCCCATAGAGAGCAAAGACACATCTATTGATTCATCCCAATAAAGAGCCAGACCTCCACTGAGGCCAACGCTATCAACCGAAAGACAATTACGCAAACCTAATCTCCAACATAAATTCCTACTTCTAGTAGCACTCATTCTTGTTTCAGAAAGAAAGACAATTTTGGGGTGGTACGACTTCACCAAGCCGCAAAGCTCGCGAACTGTCCGGGAGTTCCCCAACCCCCGGCAGTTCCATGCCAACGCATTCATTGCTCCTGGTGGGGCTCGCCATGAGCACCCACCAGGTTGCCAGCAACACCCATCTTTTGCTCCTCCACCAGCACACCATGTGCAGTAGTCTCCTGCGGCTTCATGTTTATTTCTTGGTTCGTCTTCCCCCCATCCTGAAAAGGAGCCGCACCGCCATCTCCCTTCGACTCCTTGAGGGACCGCGCAATAAGCTCAGGTTTCATCATTCCTCGGGGCTTTTTTGCCTTGGCTATCTCCTTGTGTGCACCAGGACTTTTGACACCCTGCCTCCTTTCCCCAGTCTTAGCTTTAGCAGCCCGTAGACGCTCCTGGAGGCTACGAGGACCATCGATGGACATCTCTAGTCCCGGGAAGGAGCCATCACTCGATCCTACATAGGAGTCTAGCCCGGACACCTTCTCTCTTACTTCCAACATACCGGAGCTAGCTTGCTTCTTCTTCCCATCTGGGGTTGCCACACCCATCTGTTCCACACCTTTCGCCAAGAGCTCCTCATTCACCAGTGAACCACCCAATAGCGTAGGGCTCTCCACCTCCCGGCCATTCGAACGTGTGTTGCTTAAATTGCTCCCCCTCCCAAGCATTAGTGTATTTGAATCTGATAGGATTAACATAACCAGCTGCGGACATGTCTATGTTGGCGAATCGATTCAACAAGGTGCAATAGATATATATACAGCATCATATCGGAAGTGCAGAGTTATAAACCGAGTAAAATAACGTCACGGTGGATAGATCAACAACTGTCAACCGACGTGCAGGAGAAGACCTACCACAGAAGGAGGCAATGAAAAATGGCGAGCATGAAAGCACAATATTTGATGACCCGACATTTAAGAGTAGGACTTAGGTGACACCCGGAGTTAAATTTAGGGTGTCAAATTTGTATTTTGAGTGGTCCAAAAGGACAAAATTGGAGAGTACAAGGACCTAAATGGCATCAGACAAGTTTAATAACCATCCATGCACATTACTCTTATGTAAACTTGGTTAAACTTAAAATGGTTCAACTAGGATAAAATTAGAATGACACTTTTTTTATAGGTAGTAGTTTTGACAATCGAAAAAACACACGAAAACATACCTTCTATGAAGATGTTAAAAAAATATTTTCTTGTAAGTAAATTTCTACATTACTTTGCTTTAGTCAGTCTTGTTAGAAAGGTACCTGTAGCAAAAAAAGAATTTAAGATTAATGCATTAACATTATTCAACATATAATGTGTCCATGACATACACAATTGTTTCACACACATCCATTACAAACTTTTGTGACATAGTAGCACACAACAAATCATTCCTTAAACAAATATCATAAGAAAATCATTGTTACTCCAACCAGCTCATCCGGTTATTCCTTTGTGCATCAAAACGCCTCGCGGTACTCAACTTGAAATGACACTTCTTCCATGTTTGAAATAAGTTCCACATTTGAAATGTGATGCTTCTTCCATGAATCTTGCAAATATTCAAACATTTCTGATGCAACTATTGTGTTCCAAACATGACCCCAAGATCATGTAAATCGCAATGACTTAACACTTCTCTAAAGTCCAGCATCTGGCGCTCCGGCCTTGGGGTTTCAGAGAAATGTTCGTATTGCCACATGGCCTCATTAAAATCGCCAATTAGCATCCAAGGCCCAAGCCATTCGCCACACAGATCACGCATCAACTCCCACATATCTTTCCGCTTTTCCACTCTAGGCTCTCCATAGACAAAGGTACTCCTCCAAGGAGCAGAACCTGGATTCTCATGCACAAGCACATCGATATAACGCTCTCCCATAGAGAGCAAAGACACATCTATTGATTCATCCCAATAAAGAGCCAGACCTCCACTGAGGCCAACGCTATCAACCGAAAGACAATTACGCAAACCTAATCTCCAACATAAATTCCTACTTCTAGTAGCACTCATTCTTGTTTCAGAAAGAAAGACAATTTTGGGGTGGTACGACTTCACCAAGCCGCAAAGCTCGCGAACTGTCCGGGAGTTCCCCAACCCCCGGCAGTTCCATGCCAACGCATTCATTGCTCCTGGTGGGGCTCGCCATGAGCACCCACCAGGTTGCCAGCAACACCCATCTTTTGCTCCTCCACCAGCACACCATGTGCAGTAGTCTCCTGCGGCTTCATGTTTATTTCTTGGTTCGTCTTCCCCCCATCCTGAAAAGGAGCCACACCGCCATCTCCCTTCGACTCCTTGAGGGACCGCGCAATAAGCTCAGGTTTCATCATTCCTCGGGGCTTTTTTGCCTTGGCTATCTCCTTGTGTGCACCAGGACTTTTGACACCCTGCCTCCTTTCCCCAGTCTTAGCTTTAGCAGCCCGTAGACGCTCCTGGAGGCTACGAGGACCATCGATGGACATCTCTAGTCCCGGGAAGGAGCCATCACTCGAGCCTACATAGGAGTCTAGCCCGGACACCTTCTCTCTTACTTCCAACATACCGGAGCTAGCTTGCTTCTTCTTGCCATCTGGGGTTGCCACACCCATCTGTTCCACACCTTTCGCCAAGAGCTCCTCATTCACCAGTGAACCACCCAATAGCGTAGGGCTCTCCACCTCCCGGCCATTCGAACGTGTGTTGCTTAAATTGCTCCCCCTCCCAAGCATTAGTGTATTTGAATCTGATAGGATTAACATAACCAGCTGCGGACATGTCTATGTTGGCGAATCGATTCAACAAGGTGCAATAGATATATATACAGCATCATATCGGAAGTGCAGAGTTATAAACCGAGTAAAATAACGTCACGGTGGATAGATCAACAACTGTCAACCGACGTGCAGGAGAAGACCTACCACAGAAGGAGGCAATGAAAAATGGCGAGCATGAAAGCACAATATTTGATGACCCGACATTTAAGAGTAGGACTTAGGTGACACCCGGAGTTAAATTTAGGGTGTCAAATTTGTATTTTGAGTGGTCCAAAAGGACAAAATTGGAGAGTACAAGGACCTAAATGGCATCAGACAAGTTTAATAACCATCCATGCACATTACTCTTATGTAAACTTGGTTAAACTTAAAATGGTTCAACTAGGATAAAATTAGAATGACACTTTTTTTATAGGTAGTAGTTTTGACAATCGAAAAAACACACGAAAACATACCTTCTATGAAGATGTTAAAAAAATATTTTCTTGTAAGTAAATTTCTACATTACTTTGCTTTAGTCAGTCTTGTTAGAAAGGTACCTGTAGCAAAAAAAGAATACCTCGTGAGGACATTCGTGGGTAACTTTCAAGGCACCTACCTACCTGTCTCTTATACACATCTAGATGTGTATAAGAGACAGGGATCAACCTCCATTGGCAGGAACAGACTCACCCTCAGATCAATCCCAACTCGTTGGCTTCGGGTGGGAAATCGCTTCACCGGAGACCCCGTATCACCCCCACCGCAGAGTATAGATTGGAACCAAGGAAGCGAACTGATGTTCCGCCAACAAGGGTCAAAACAGGCGCCGCTGCAAAACCCTAGGAGTTGCATCCCGGTTATAGTTCCCCCACCAACACGTGGATATTTAGGACTCTTCTTCGATCTGGTCAGGAAGCAATTTTTCCATCCACGCATCCAACGATACGAATCGTCGGATCGGGGCCCACAATCGACTAGAGCCCCACGGGGTTCCGTCGCTTTAACAGATGCGCCTTGCGCGCGCCAGAGATCCTTCTCCGCCCAGCATTCCCCAGGGGAGGCTAGCAGAACACCAGCCCAGCCGGCCACCCCCAGCAGGAGCGAACGGCCAGCCATTCGAGGTCGCCGGAGATTAGGTTTCACGGGGATCCACCGCAATCGCCCTTGCGCCGCCAATCGCCCTCTCCGTCATTTGCGGACCTCGCCCGTTCGAGCGAGGCCTTTATGACACACTGCTATAGTTATCTGAATTCTATGCTAGTGGGTTTGCTTATTCCATCTAGTATGCATGATATGATCCAAACAATGTTAACTTCATAACGGTTGAGTAATGTCAGAGATGACAAGTCATATCAGAGATGACAAAGTGAAGTAAAATATAGTCTTGTCTTTAATTTGTAATTTTTCTAGCACAAGACATCGTATGGCTCAAATATGTATACTGCATCATATGCTAATGCAATTGTTGATTTAATTTGTACCGGACGTACCGATGCGTTTGGATGTAGATATTGAACATTGGAATTAGGAATTGGCATCGGTAGCACCGAATGCCAGCTATTTGGATGGTCTGGAATTCGGAATTGGAAATCAACCTCAATACTATGACAGTTCTGGAGAGGGACAAGTTGAACAAATAACAGATTAGTCATATTTTTCATAATGTTTTCGAGAGGATCAATACCAGATGTTTTTGAGAGGATCAGTGCCAGATTTATAAGTGTAGTGACCTCCGTACCTCAACCATTCACCGACCAAACCAAGAAAGGCACGGTGGATTGCTAGGATTACCGGTGGTTATAATAGATTACTCACATTTTCCATAATGTTTCTTAGAGGATCAGTGCCAGATTTGTAAGTGTAGTGACCTCCATATCTCAACAGTTCGCTGACCAAACCAAGAAAGTCACGGTGGATTGCTAGGATTACAAGTGGTTCCAAAAAGAACTGATTAGTTGCTAACACAGAATCAATATTGTTCGTTGTTGCCTCAATTGTTTAGGTCATGTTTGACACAACCTAACTCAGTCAGTTGCCTTACGGCAGATCTGGTTGAGCTTTACTAAAATCAACAGCCCCACCCCATCATTATCATGTGAAACTCTCCGTTAACGGGTTACACAAATATTCCTTTCAAACGAATTTTACACACATTATTATCTTTTTTTCTAACAACCTCGGGGAAAACCCCACCTACACTCAAAGTACATATTGATCGAAAGAGTGACAGTACAAGTCGAGCTCCTGGCATACAGGTAAATTATAAGGCGGTCTTGGCGCCAAGCGACAGGTCGAGCTCTAGGGTGGTCTTGGCGCCAAGCGCAAGGGAATGGAGGAAGAGTAAATTACACCCACGGTATAACAACTTGTAACCTTGTATTATTTTAGTTCATCAAGTTGTAAAATGTGCCACAACATATAACAACTAGTTTGATGTGTGCATATATGGTCTTAGATACACCACGGAAACACATTTTGCCATGGTTTACATGGTAATCTGATTGGGACTGACGATTAGTATTATGTTTAACATCCTTTTTTAAAAAAGAGAGAATATATTTCAATTATTCCAACCTCTGCATCAAAATAGCTGTTCATTATTACAAGCACCAAAGATCAAACGTGTTTCTGAAACAAAGTATGAGAAATTGAAACAAACCCCATAGCATAAAAACTAAAGCTGAATTCTATTGCAAACGTTCCATCCATTATTGACAAAAAACTCCATCGCCGTGGTTTCAAGCACACGGCATTCCCACTGCACGTTGGTTTGTTCTTCTTCCTTATCCAACAGTGACCAGAACCGAATCAAATGCGTTCCCTGAAGATCACCTGCATAGAAGTAAAACCTTGCGCTCTGTTAAAACCTTCACGTCTGCTGCCGCAGCGCCTTAGGCCGGCCGTAGGACGCGCTCCCAGCACCACCCCGATCCCGGCCGTGGGCTCCTCCGCGCCGCCGCCCTCTAGGCCCGCCACCACCGCCCACCGACAGCCTATAGCTGCTGCTGCTCGCGCTGCCACAGCTTGCTGCTGCTGCTCGTGCTCCTGCAGGCAGCTGCTCCGGAGGGAGAGCAAAGGCAAAGGATAAAGGAGAGTGAGAAGATAAAGACAGGGAGAAAGAAAACCGCATGCGAGAAGATAAAGATAGACAGCCGCAGGAGAATGTAGAACTGATTTGTAGAAGCCGGTCTTGTTTTGGTCCGTTGCCAAAAATGAGTTCGCAGACACGAAGCGATGGCCCGTTTCTAAAAATCAAGGCTATTTTTAGGTGCGGGTTATAGGATCGTCCGTCCCTAAAAACTGATTTCTAGGTGCAGGTGAATTGCTACAGTGCAGACGATGATTTTTTCGACCGGGTCTTCTTTTCGCCCGCTCCTAGAAAAAAACCTCCACTCCTACAAATCCTTTTTTTAGTAGTGGGGGTTGGTCGAGCTTGGTACTCTCCATCCCCGTAGATGTGGAAGGGCTCACCGGCAGCGCCTACCCAACCTGCCGCACCGGCGAGGTCCCATCCGGCGCATGCCTGGTGGTCATGATTGACGCAACTCAAGAAGACGATACACACTATGGGTCTGGTCCCTGGGCGGCATCCTGTGAGTCTGTGTTGTGACGTTGGTTCATCTTCGCTGTTATTGTGCTCACAGCCACCATTATTTTTGAGCAATTGTTCAACTTTATTATGGATTCATTCAATTACTGATTATCATTTTTTGGAATCATTTCTTTTAAAATTCTGGGTTGTTCAATTCTTGTATGGTTCATGTGTTCACCGCACTATCGGAAAATCCATGTTTGCCGTGTGCCTATGGGTTTGCCCCGGAAAATCCATGTTTGCCGTGTGCCTGGGGGTCTGCCGTGTGCATTCCCTCGGCACACGGTAAAGAAGGAGTTTGCCGTGTGTTCCTAAAAAATACTCGGCAAAAAAAACACACACGGCAAATTCATATTTTATCGTGTGCTTTGGAGTGGTTGTGTGTATTTATCTTGGCACACGACAAAGTTATGCTTTTTTTCGCACGTAAAGAGGTGTTTAGAAGCACATTTTGAACCCTTAAACGAATTCAAATGAAAATATTTTGAACTACAAAGTTGTACAACTCATCAAGATGAACAATTTTTGTTGCTGACGGTTTTTCATTTGAGAATGTTAAAGTACGTTTGTTCATAAATCTTACATGTCTCTCTAAAAGTTTCTCTCTTATAGTGGTAGATACTACTAGAGATGAGATTTCAAATTCGAAATTTTTAAATGACCTCAGATCGAGAAACACTCTAAATAAAAGTTGTAAATCTTTAAAAGTTATGAAACTTTGTAGTTGACAACTTTTGTATTTGAGAATTTTTGAAAATTTAAAATATTATCATAAGTTATCTAGTTTGAAATTTAAAATTTTAAAACTTTTAAATGATCTCAAATGTTAATAAGTTATAGGGCACGTTTGGATGGAAGCCAGTGCTTGCCTAACCAATAAATTGGTCGTTGACTGGAGTGCAGAATCGCGTTTGGATTAGAGCCAACAATTGGCGTGCCCAGGTGATGTGCGCCCAAGCTACCCAAGCTAGCCTTGTTTAGATCCTAAATTTAGTAGACTAAATTTGGATGTATGATGTTTCTTCGTAATCATTCCGTCACTGTAGCATTTCATTTGTATGTGCGAAATTTTTTCCAAAAAATGGTTAATTAGGCTTGAAATGTTCGTCTCGCAAAATACAACAAAATTGTGCAATTAGTTTTTGATTTTATTTACATTTAGTACTTCATGCATGTTATGACATTTTGATGGGATGAGAAATCTTCTTTTTACATAGTAAATTTAGGGGTGAAATTTTGGAACGAAAGGCCCTAGTTGATTTTTGCGCCAACGCGAAGGCGTGATGCAGGCGGGCAAATCCTGCACCAAAAAGTTGGTGCGCCCTCATATTGGCGTGGGCGCGTGGCGAGCGTGGGCAAAAACCAAACAGCCCCATATATCAAAGTTGTACATATGAAATATAAAATTGTGTAGTTGACAACATTTCAATTTGAGATTGTTTAATACTTTAAAATATTTTTATAATGTATCTAATTTAAAATCTTAAAATTTTAAAATTTTCAAACGATCTCAGATGTAAATATGTTCTATATCAAAGTTGTTGGTCTCGAAGAGATGTAAAAATTTGTAGTTTACAACTTTTTCATTTGAAATTGTTTAACCATCCAAAATTTCGTTATAAGCACATAGAGAGAACACACCTCGCCACGTCAGCGATCCACCCCCTAGAAATGGAGCCTTCCTACTGGTCCAACTGAAAGTGCATCTAGGCACTTAATTGTTTTGGTGATTTTGGATGACAACATGATTTGTAATTTAACTTGTTTGCTTAAGCATATGAGCAGGGTTTTATTCTAATGGATATTCATGTAATATGGATGTTGAAGAATATACGCTCATTATTGGTATAAATGACATGAGAGCAAACAAGGACATGATTATATGGTCTCAAGTGCATGAAAGCTTATGGACAAGTAATCTATCAAAGACAACATTCAATCTAATTGAATTTTATTATATTGAAGTGAAGATAC
>OAMR01000010.1:4941975-4973466 GCA_900205405.1 Echinochloa crus-galli | reverse complement strand
CAATTTTGTTTGATTCAGGATAACATATAAAAAGAGAAGTGGTCACATGGCATAAATTAAAATGAAATCAACAGAGCAGCTGGAAGAAAAAACAAGCACAACTAGACTTTCATTGTGAAAATAAAAACAATCCTTGGAGTTAACAACGATACAGGGTTGCTCGAGTAGTCTTTCAATAAATCTTTCTTAATAACATGCTAATGGCCATTGGGAAAGTTATTTTTATAGTCCTCCAATAATCTTATCATAATCTAACTAATCTATTATGAGAGCTGCAACTCCTCTTTGTGTTTTTTTGAAAAGGAAAGCTTTATTAATCTTAGACAATTACATCAAGATGATACAATTATATAAGATCCAACCCGGCCTCTGTATAACTAAGATGCACATAGCCCATAAAAAACAAAAAATGAAAGCACCATGACCAAAAGATCATGTCGCAGCAAGCTACCACAAGCAACTTCACCTTCATCCGCTCCACAAACTAAAGCAGCTCTTGGACTATGACGTAGGCTCTCAAGACAACGCCTCCAACGAGGAAACGGCACGCGCACGTACCGACGTTGCAGTGACCCAATCAATTAAGACCAGATCAAAAGTTTTCACTCGAGGGAGTAATTCATCTTAATTCAAACAATGCCTTCAACAAGGTCACTGTCAGGTACAACCAATTAAGGTCAGGCCTAGGAATTTCTTCCCGAAACCGGTGAATTAGTAACAATTACCACCACGACATAGTCACACCGTGTTGCTTCCCCCTTCTTACCAAGCCAATGCTTTCATATAGACCAGACCTGACCCACTTCAAACGGCCACGAACTCCAAATCCGGCAGACCATCTGAAAGTAACCTAAGATATCATGCTGTAAAGTAGCCATCGGGTACCCGTGCATAATCCACCAGGAATAAAAATCCGTCTTCGAGTAAGAGAATCCGTGAACGAAGACAAGGTGACTCATGTCTCCTGATCTATATGAAAATAAAGACGAAATTGAAGATGTCATCACTAGATGTAGTTGCAAAGTCCCCTATCCCGAGGCTGCCATCGCCGCCGCCGACTGCCTTGGGGACCTCCATGGATCTCGGCAAGCCTCTGTCGGATCCCACGCACGGACTTCGCCCGGGCTGCGGAGGGCTCGATCCGGACGCCGGCTGACCGGATCTCGCGCCCGGCCCGGCAGTCGCCGCCCCGCGCCCCGGCCGTCGGCCGCCGTAGGCCCCGCTCGTCGCCAGCATCCCTGTGGTCAGACGGGCTTCCGGTGGCATCCTCCGGCGGCGGCGAGGTGGGATGGAGGGGAGGGCGCCGGCAGCGCCGGGAGGATTTGCCGCCGTCCGAGTCGCCAAGACGGGGCGACGCGGGGGCCTGACTCCCCCTGCCGGGGCCACTTGCCTTTGTTTTGTGAAATTGACCCAACTCCTCTTTATGTAGGGAGAGTTAGGATGCATTATTGGTTTGTTCTAATAATTATTGGGAAAAGAGAGGTATAGGAGGACTCCCCAGTACGTAGTTGGATTGGGGAATGGGGGAAAGAACACTTGCATCACTTCTTACTTGAAAAAAAAAACAAAATAGGAAAGTATATATACCTGCAGGTAGCATAATGGCGTCTGAAAGTGTGCAGAAGCCTAGTTGTTTTTTCTTCATTTTTTAATCTGGTTATGAGATTTGCATGGAGGGCCAACATGCCTTCCTCCGAGTCCAAGCATCACATTCCCCTAGAATCCACGATCACCCACCTCATTAAACAAAACATGGGATTACCGGCATTCTGTTCATTGTAAACAGTTTTCATGAGAGTAATGTTTATTGAGTCAGCTCAAAAGTGTCAGCTTAATTATTCGTAGTAAATAAAATCTTAACAAATAATTTATGCATATATGAAACTTGTTGGTTTCTCTAAAAATATCATTTAAATACTCTGTTTGTAACGGCCTATTTGTCCAGAATTCTTGTATGAAACACTCTGTTTCAAATCCATCCTTATGTGCTATTGATGTTCATCTATTTGCAGAATGCCTCGCACTAGTATGCATTATTGTCCATCCACGCGTAACATGGTTTTATTGTGTTGTCCAATAAAAAAGAATGCTAGTGCAAGTGCCAGATATCCATTAGTCACTTGAAAAAAACATCCTGATTTTGCAATAAGATATTAAGATGCATCAATTGCCGGAGGAAAAGCAGAGCTTTGGGGCAAGTGAGAATCCAAAAAGGAGATCTAGATAGTGGTCCGAAGATATGGATTTGATGCACGGCACAATGCATCCCCTTCCCCTTCCCTAGGACTACCAGAGGATCAGAACCCGGGGAATTAGGATTTTGAGCAGGCAACTGGAGCATAAAAGGATCTAGTATTTCTATCTGACTCATGGTCATCTCTCACATGAATATATGCATGCATGATTCCCATGTCCCAACCCAAATGTCACGACGGGATGAGGTTTTGAGATATGAGATCCTTCATGAAGGTCACATGGTGAGTCATTCCAAGGTCTCTTGAAACAAGCAGCAATGCAAGAGATGATTAGTCTCGGTAATGGCAGATAGAGAGCGAAATTAACCATTACCGCCGTCGTGGGTGGCATGGATTACCGGTTCAACAATGCCATCCATCATGGGGTTGAATTGAAACGGTAGATGCAAATAAAGTAAAAGCGAGGCGAGATGAGACGGAGCGAAATGAACATAAAGCTAATAATGTGGGCACGCCATGTAATCATTTGGACATCACGCATATCAAATGGAGTGTCCCTTAATGCCAAGGGGGTCCTCCGGCCTCCCTCTAAAATCACAAATTCACATGAGAGCGAGCCAGCCAATGGCCTTTGCCTACCATCCAGCACTATCCCTATATATCTAGCACCATCACAAGCAATCACCTCACAAAGATTGAGAGATCTTGGTGCAGGTTTCCCCAAAACAAAATAAAACAAGCCTCAAACGTATAGTGGTCTTAGTTGTATTTGTAGTAGTATATTCATATGAACAATGTTATCTTTAATACACTTCCAACTCCCACCAAGTTCGTTCCCCTTTAAGATGGAAAGCCCAGGAGAAAAGGAGATTAAATAAGAAGAAGACAGTATTCATCTTGATCATCAAACCAATCTCGCTCTCACTTTATGGAGCAATTATGTTAAGTTGTTAACAAGTACTGTAGTAGTAATATATGCTAGCTTAATGAAGGGATTAGAGATGGACCAGATGTTGATTCCCTCATCAGAAGATAAGAGCATTCTTATATACCAATGGAAGTGGAAAAAAGTGAGGAAGGAATGACCATCTTTTTTGCAAAAAAAAAGGGGAAAAGGAAAAGGAAAAAAAGGAGAAGGAAAGGAGGCATCATATCTGCTGTACGAGTTCGGCGATAGATGTCTTCTTCAACAACTAAAGAAACATCCTATGCAGCCAAAATACCATCACCAGGTCACTCGTACTATTGATCAACAGGAGAATGTTTGTATACTACCCCCACACACTAGAATATTTTGAGTACGAGTAGGTAGGTGTATTATTCTTCATGACTAAACTATCCGCAACAAAGTACTCTGGGAAATGAAGGCGGTTGCTGTTTAAAATTTGCTAGTACATGTACTACTAATTGTAGTAAGCTGGTGATGCAGCGTACTGGAGTGATTGGAAATGCAGCAGCCCAGCAGGGTCAAAGATCAGAGCCCATGACTCACACCATGGTAGTGGCCATTTTGGAGGAAAGATTCGGGGTCAAGTCATTAGTCAAATTTGGATAGGATTCTCCCTCATTATCAGTCTAAATTGCTAGTCTTACTAGTAATAATCTGACATGCCCACCTCCGTCCGCATCATGCAACCCATGCAATTGGGCATGACCGCCTTGGTGGAAATTTCCTAGCCACTGCACCAAGCCACCAACTGCAACTATTTATCGTGAAATTTCTGCAAGTTATTAGGAAATTAACATGGGAGCTTTTGGTTCACTCCCTCCATTTATTCGTTTCCTTTTCTTTTTATAGAGGGTACTTGGTGAGCAGACACGCATTTCAAGGGCAAAATCGATAGTTTATATCAATACTTGAAGGTACTTTCAACTTTTATACTATCATGGTTTTATTTCCATATACAATTTAGTGTAACATAATTTAGCGCATTCTTAAAGCCCTAACTTTATTAAATGTCTTATATATTTTTATAAAAGAAAAAATATATGACCTCCACATATCATGGGTATGTACATCACCTCTATCAACTATAGAACCAGTTTTTTTTTAACCCTGCAAAACCGACTCACTTATATGGCTGTTCGCAGTGATATTGCAACACAGACGGTACCAGAGGAAGTGCTGTTTCAAGCCCCCCCCCCCCCGGCGCCGCGCGTCCGCGTCGCGGCGCGGGCGACGGGCGGCAAAGCCTCGCCAGCGCCCGCCGCCCTCTCCCACATCCCCTGCGCGCCCGCCCGGGCCAGCGGCCGGAAGCCCGCGCGGCTAGCAAGGACGGCGGCGGCGGGGCTCCTTCTCCCTTCTTCCCCTTCCCGACGGGCGCGGACGTCGAGGCGGGTAGCGCCGGCGGTCGCGGCCGGATCCGCCCCCTCCGCCCCAGATCCGGCCTCCTGGGGCCGGATCCGTCGTCTGGGGGTCGGGGGCGCCACCCGGTGGGGGTCGTCGCCGGCATGAGCTCCGGCAGGGCCGGGCGTGCGCACGGCCTGGGGGCGCTCGACGACGTAGGGACGGCGGCGGGCTGGGCTTCCACTCGAGCTGCGGAGGGCTCTCCTAGTCCGGCGGCGCTGCCCCCGGCGCGGCGGTGGCAGGCGCTCTTGCCGGCGGCAGCTCGGAGGCTCGCGGGCGCGCGCGGTGCGCGGCCGCAGGTGGCCGGCTCGGGCCTAGCGCCAAGGCTCCCGGGCGTGCGGCGGCCGGGTGAAGTCGGCCGGACGGCTGGCCGGCCCGGTGTCGACCTGGGTGTGCCATGCTCCGGGAGCGACTTCTTCGGGCACCTGGATCTGGGGTTCGTGCCCTAGATCGATGCCCCGGCCCCGCTGGTGCTTCCCGGGGCTGCGGACTTCGCGAGGCGGCGGCAGCAGCATATACCGCCATGGCGGTGGTTCGGTGCTGCCTGGCTTCGTGGCTCGCGGCTCCGGTCGGGGTGGGACGAGCGCGGGCATTTCTCTGATGGTGGCGGCGTCTGGGGAGGTGTCGTCTCCCGTCCTGGCTCCCTCTTGCAGCTTCTTCATGGCCAGTGGTACCGCCTCCGTTTTCGCGTCGCCGACGAAGCCGCTTCCGGAGCACTGTCAAGTCCCCGCCGCTGGGATCATGGTTTCGATCTCACTTTGTGAAGCACGATGCCGTCTCATTGAGGGGACGGCAGAAGATTTGGGGACAATAGAGGTCCCCAAACCTTCCCGAGGAGTCGGGTGTTGCCATCGGGTGCATATGGAACCTAGCGGGCGAGCTTCGGTGGCTGCGATGGTGGGCGGTGGAGGGAAGCGAGTGGGTTCAGTCCAGGTGCTATCGGCTCGTCAGGTGGTGGTCCTCAAGCGTAAGCTTCGTCCCGGTGTCGGGTCGGGCAACGGCGTTTGCTTTCCCTCTTGAGGGCGTTGCCGGCAGGATCTCGCTCGACGGCGGTTCGTGGAAGCTCTCCGTGGTGAAAACCAAACGTTGGCGCAGTCGCGCCTTTGCCTTCCTGAAAGAGTTGTTTTGGAGGCTGTCCTGTAGCCGTTGGTGGTGGAGTCGTAGGCTCCGCAGAAGGTCGGGTCCAGCCAAGTTGTAATGGATTCTTGGCCCTTTAGTTCGTTCGTCGTGAGTAGTGCCTTGCTTTCTCTTGCGCGCGGCCTAGAGAGTCCCGTTACGGGTTTGTTGGATGTTGCTCTTCGAGCGGTTTGGGCTCTATTGTAAACTGGTAATCCCAGTATTCTTTGAGGGATGCTTTATATATAAAGCTGGCTTCGGCCTTTGAACGGTATTGCAACACAGACGCATTCAGATGGATTGAGATGCTAACGTGGACCAGCTGACACGCGGGCTCTACTTGTGAGCGCCCTTCTCTTCTACGGAGTATGTGTGTTTCCTCCCACTGGAGACCTATTGGCCGAGGCGAGCCAGCTGCTCCCGAAGGTAGGCCTCTTCTTGTGCGGCATGGAGGTGGCAATCGCCGAAGAGCCTGGGACGAAGCGCAGTGCAGGGTTGTGCACTGAGGACACCAAAGTTGATCTAATTTAATGTATCTATCTATCTATATCTATCATCTATGTTTTATAAAATATTTCTCACCTAAATAATTTCTACTCATCCCGTATAGAGGACACACATATTAAGTCCAACGGTGAAAAAACGTAAAAAGTTTTCAAAAACAAGGAAAAAATTTTTGAGAGTTTCTACCGTATTGACATTACTTTTGTCACCATAAAATTTTTTTTACTTGCTTCACGTATCCACCGATCAAATAGTAGTCTAAAATAAATTTCGTAATAAAGGTAGTACGTATAGTCTAAAAAAAGGAGAAGTGAAAAGGATGGAGAAATAGATAAAGGTCTTGTTTAGATCCCTCAAGCAACTCCTAAATTTACTATGTAAAAAGAAAATTCACCATCACATTAAAATGTCATAACATGCATGGAGTATTAAATGTAGATAAAATTAAAAACTAATTGCACCGTTTTGTTGTGCTCTGCGAGACGAACATTTTGAACCTAATTAATCAATTTTTGGATATTTTTTTATAAATATAAGCGAAATGCTACGGTGACGCAATAATTACGAAGTGACATCAAACTTTCAAATTCAAAATCTTGTTTAAACAAGGCCCAAATGACTGCCTGCCGGCCGGCTCGGATCATATCAAATCATTTGTGTAGCCATCCAAACGAACGAACAAATTGAACTGGCTCCAGATTCCACACCCTCGTCTCTCGCGAGGCCATAATAGCTCGCACTACACAGCCAGTCTGCCATCGCTACGACCTCGCGCCGCGGCCTGTGGCGGCAACCGCGTCCCGTTCCGTTCCGTTCCCTCGTGCTCGTGCAGCGTGGCCCCCTAATCCCCTATATAACACGCGCAACGCAAAGATTGCCCTCCAAATCCCGTCGCCTCCTATAGCAGCTAGCCATCTCCATCCTACACCCCAACAGCAACCATGGCCACCACTTGAGAGGTCTATCTACTCACAGCTAGCTAGCCCCGTCGCCGTCCACCGCGTGGCTTGTTACCTTGGCTGGCTCGCGATCGAGTAAGAACAAGGTCGCCGTCGCTCCAGGCCAGGCCACCGTTTCCGTCCATCCACACGGTTGCGCCGTCGCGCTCGCGCCATTATCTCTACCACACCTAGCTAGCCAGCCGCCGCGCGCCTACTACCCCGGCCGGCCGTCTCTCCGATCTCCTCCTCCACCACCTCCGGCGCGCGCCATGAGCGTGAAGGCGCCGTCCTCGTCGACGGCGGCCGCCTTCTACGCGACGCTGGCGCGGGGGCTCGACGACCTGGACCGGTCGCTGGCGTCCTCGGCGTTCCTGTCGCTGCCGTCGCTCCGGGCCGCGCTGGCGCTGCTCCACGCCGCGCACGCCGGGCTGGCCCGCCTCGTCGCGTCGCTGCACCTCCCCGGCGGCGCCGCCTGGCTCGACGAGTACATGGACGAGGCGTCCCGCCTCTGCGACGCCTGCCGCGCCCTCCGCCTCGGCGCCGCCGCCGTCGAGGGCTACGCCGCCAGCGCCGCCCAGCTCGCCTCCTTCCTCCTGCAGCAGCCGCCCTCCAGCCCCTCGCGCCAGGTAATAATTAACTACTTTCTTTTCTGCATACTTGCTCGATCGGTCGATCGAGTAATTAATCTCCATGCTTCTTGCTCCTTCGATTGATCCAAACTGGATTGCCGGCCGGCAGGTGGCGCGGGCGATCAGCGTGTGCAGGAGGGAGGCGATGGCGCTCAAGGAGGAGAACCGCGCGCTGGTGGAGGCGCGCGCGGAGGCCCTGGCGCTGCGCCTCGCCGAGGGCGTCCCCGCCGACGCCAAGCTCGGCGGCTTCAACGGCTTCCGCGGCGTGCTCTGCGCCACCAGGATGCTCACCTCCTTCCTCCTCACGGTCCTCTCCTGGGGCGTGCTCCACTACTGGCCCGACCCCGCCGCCGCCGCCGCCTCCGGGCCGCCCGACTGCGCCGCCTACTTCGGCATGGCGTTCGCGCTGTCCCGCGCGCAGCAGCGCGCCGCGGCGGAGGCCGCCCGCTCCGTGGCGGCGACCGCGGCGGCGGCGGCGGCGCCGGGTGATGATGCACGAGTTCCGGCGCGTGCGCGCGGCCGTGGAGGAGGCCAAGGACGCCGCGGAGCGCGGCGGCGGCGACCTGGCGGCGGCCGCGGCGGAGGTGGGCCTGCGCGCCGGCGCGCTCCGGGCCGCGTGCGAGGACGTGCTGGCGCTCATCGACGACCTGTTCGACGAGGTGGTGGAGGCCAGGAAGAAGCTGCTGGACCTCTGCAGCGCCGGCAACTGATCGGCCGGCCGGGGAACGCCATGAGCGCCGCCTGCATTGCCAGTGGTGCCTTCCCGTGCTTGGTTCCTTCTTCCCCGAGTACCTCTTGCTTCTTGTTGCTTCTTCTCTGTACGTAGTAGCAGTAGCTGTGACAGTCCTTGGGCATGTCAGTCTGATCATATATGCAGCTAGTAGCACGTACGTACAAGTGAATGCAAAACGAAAAAAAAAGTCAGAGAGATCGAGTTGAAAACAGTCGCGTTCTCTTCTACGGCTGTGTTTAGTTCTCATGAATTTCCAAACTTTCTCTCACCAAACTTCACTATTCATCTATCACATCAAATCACATCAAATCTCTTTTCTCATACATGAAGCATTAAACGTGGGTAAATAAAAAACTAAGTGCATAGTTTTAATATACATGACGAGACGAATCTTTTGAGCCTAGTTAGGTCATGATAGGACAACGATTACCACAAACAAACGAAAAGTGCTACAGTACGCTACAGTGTTCAGTGTTCGATGTGATATTTTCACCAAATTTTTTCCTTCTCTTTTTAGAACTAAACACACCATACATACGTACTGTATATGGTCGCCAACAGAAAACCATTGGTTGTGATGAAGCAAAACAATGCCATCAAATGCTAAACAATTGTTGACTTGTGCTGTGCAACGTCAACGAGACCATGACGGGCATGATCACGGGTTGACAGGAAGCGATTGAAGCCAAAGGGCTCACTGTGTGTGCCCTCTTTCACAGAGAGCAGAAGCCAAGCGCGACAGGGAAAAGTCAAACCTCTTGGTGTTGTTGAAAGCTTTTTCAACGGCTAGCTACCTAGCTAGCTCTAGGCCTTGTTTAGTGTTAGAATTGGGAGAATGAATTTGGAAGTATGATGTCACTTCGTAATCATTGCGACACTGTAGCATTTCGTTTGTATTTGTGAAAAATTGTCTAAAAATTGATTAATTAGGCTCAACATATTCGTCTCGCAGAGCACAACAAAACTGTGTAATTAGTTTTTGATTTCATCTACATTTAGTACTCCATACATGTTATGATATTTTGATATAATGGAGAATCTTCTTTTTATATAGTAAATTTGGAAGTGAAATTTGGCATCAAAACAAACCAGGCCCTAGCTGGAGAAAGAGATCGATCTTTCCATGCCTGGAGTCACAGGTCGATTCGAATTCCACGCTAGACGAGGGAGATGGAGGAACAGAGCCGGTAGTCAGAAATGTTTGCCGCTGCTGGCCGGAAGTTGTTGTTGACCCGAGCCGGGAGCAACGGCACCACTGCAACTGCAGGGTAGGGCAGTAGAGTACTCGGGGTAGGAACTGAGCAGCTGCAGTGCAGTACAGTATCATCAGGGCAAAGCTGCCATGGAAGATCTCTTCTCTCCCATCCATCCATCCATCACCAGGCCCATAGCCTGATCCTGACTGACACATCCATCTGACTGCATGTGATTTCCCTCTGGTCAGTACCAAGTTGACCCCAAGAGAGGAGGAGGCCGGGGAAGGGGATGGCCTTGGCTCGGCTGGCAGGTGTAAAGTGTGAAGACACTGTGGTACAGTACACTATACCAGTGACCACAAGTGGACAAAAATGCAAGAAATTCTCGTGCTTTGTTGTTGACCATGGCCGTGTTTCTTTGGGTGGAAAAACCCACAGATCAATAATCGAAGGTATTAAATAAAATCATTTTACAAAATTAACTTCACAATATTGGACTGTTTCGCGAGACCTATCTAATGAGGCCTTTAACCATAGATTAGAGAATGATCACTTAGCAAAGCATGGATTAATTAGGCTCAATAGATTCGTCGCGCAAAGTTGCACTCAATCCTAAATGGGTTTTGTAAATAGACTTCATTTAGTACTTCATGCACACAAGATTCCTTTTGGAAATATTTTTCCCGGAGAGAGAGCTGAACTGGAGATTATCTTGGGCCTTGTTTAGTTCCAAAAAGTGACTCCCAAATTCACTATGCAAAAAGAAGATTCTCCATCACATCAAAATGTCATAACATGCATGGAGTACTAAATGTAGATGAAATTGAAAACTAATTGCACGGTTTTGTTGTACTCTACGAGACGAACATTTTGAGCCTAATTAATCAATTTTTGGATAATTTTTCGCACGTACAAATGAAATGCTACAGTGGCGCAATGATTACGAAGAGACCTCAAACTCCAAAAAGCAACTCCCAAATTTGGGAACTAAACACGGCCTTGGTTCACAGGTTCAGGTCCACAGAAGGAGGGCATGGTCATCCATCCAGGGTTGCCTGGTTACTTTCAGCTTTCCAAGGGCCTCAAATTCAGGCGAGGCAGCCAGGTAGAAACGAGTCCATTGCCGAGGGAGATGGCAAGCAAGCGAAACAGAGACGCAGCCTGCACTGGTAGCCAGATGGTGCTAGCAGCACTCGTGCGAAACAAAACAAAACAAAAATGTTGTGACCAGATCAACATGTGATGAGATGGTATGATTGATCGATTTGGGGTCACTCACCGGTCAGTCAGCAGTCGGCACGGGTCTTCAGACGTGCGATAACTGATGGAGACTAGTAGCTGGACACATGTGACCTGCTTGCTCAGATCAATTCGAGAGAATGAATGGGTTGCATGCATCTTTGTCATGCCCAGCCTAGAGAGGAAACTAACAACCCAGTGTCTGTTCATATTCAGATTCATCAATACAAAATCCCTGTTTGGAAGGCGAGAATCTTCCCGGATTGGAATTCTTGTACCAAGGGATGATCTGCGTTTTTATAAAGTTGTACTGTGAGTAGCTGTTACCTTTGCCTTCGATCGAGCTGCGGTTGATGAGAAGCAAGAGGCTGATCAGGCATCCAGGCTGCTCAATTTGTTTGATGATGTTGCAGTAGGAATTCGCTGATGCAGTGGATATCCAGAAAAGAGCTAGCATCCAGAAGAAGGCTCATCAATGGTTCAGTGCAGCATTGGAAAACAACTTCCTATGGGCAAACAGACAAAAGTTTGGTACCTGAGAGTCAACAATGGCAGTGAACATTGATTACCGACAATAACCCTTCAGTGTCGATTACAGGCTGCATGTAATATGCAACAGCACAACTGCAACTGACAGTTCAGGCACACGTCCCATGCGACAAATAGGGATACATGGATGCACGATAGTTACTTGTGCAGTGCTTCAGTCATACACCAACACAAATCTTGAGAGAGAAACGGAAAATATATTTCTCTTTATGTACATCCAACGTGTGTGCAGAAAGTACCAGTTGGATTTCACAAGTAGTATACTTTGGTTTAGCAAACCATTGTACACAGATTAGCAACTAGCAAGCATTACAAGACGTGCTACTTCAAATTGATCACCATCACTGGGACTTCTAGGTGACGTTAGGAGCAAATAAAGTGTTTTAAACAGCCTCATCACAAGCACTAACCGTCTAACCATTTTCCCAGTGTACCCATCACACTTATTGTCCAGCAGCCATGGGAGATCTCTGAATTAAGCTGCAATATCTTCCTCAAGATCCATCGGAAGACGCAGAGAGCAGTTTAGGCTTCAGAGCAGTCGGGATGGGGAGATAACAAACGTACAGAGCAGAGCGACGGGGGTCCGTCACTGGAAGAGATGCATTGTGCTGGGCTGCTTATCCTCCACCAGAGATGCCTTATGCCTTCTGCCTTCATGGCTCCAGGACTGCTGCTGCCGAGAATCTGATCCTGGTGGTTCTGGACCTCCTCGAAACACTCGACTTTGACAGGGGATTTTTCTGTCTGCCATGGGTTTAGGGCTTAGTACGATTCCAAAGATCACTGTAACTAATGTTGGACATCAGAAATCAGGCCCAACAAAACAAAACTTACCAAAATTGGGGCTCCAAACTTGTCGAGGTTCGGAGATTCAGAGGTAGTAGGAACCTTTGAATGAAATGGCCAGATGTCCTATAGACATTGGTGATCAGGAAAATGCAGATTGCACGTCACCAGTTCTATTCTCGAGAAATTCAGTCTCAGATAGAGATCACCACAACAGCGTAAGGGCAAACGGCAAACCTAGTAGCACAATGCTAGAGACCCAACATCTCTTTATTCAGTTTGAGGACAAGTCCCCCTAATATGAAGTTGCAGAGTGAACTGTTACCTCCGAGCTGTGTTTGGGGAAGAAGAGGTTGATCAGGCATTTATGCTGCTCGATCTGTTTGCTGATGTTACAGATGCAATTGCTGCTGCAATGGCCAAGCAGAAAGGGCTAGTATCCAGAAGACGGTCGTCAGTGCTGCAGGGCAAACATTTTCCTACGGCCAAGCAGACAAAAATTTAGTACCTGATAGTCAACAATGACAATGAACACTGTTTAGTGACACTAACCTTTCAGTGGCAATTACAGAATGCATGTAATATGCAACAGCACAGCTGCAATTGACAGTTCACGCATATATCCCAAGTGACAAATAGGTATACATGCATGCACAATAAGTGCTTGTGAAGGGTTTCAGTCAGACAACGACACAACCATACCTCCAAAAGTGCAACAACAATTCAGACGAGCAGTTACTGAAATAGTAAACCCCAGCACACCACATGCTACCTTTGTTTATGTACACAACAAACAGATTGGGATGTTAATGCTGCTTGAGGCCTTGAGCATGTCACAGGGTTGATATATGGCTGGGAATTTTCTTCTCCTTTTCTTGCAGTATAACGATGACCCACAACGAATAAAGCACAAGGCAATCAAACTTTCTTCTCCACGCACACCCAAATGATATTCCCAGCAAGATATTACCGGAAACACAGCAGCAGTCCCAAATCATAGCAGAAACATTGAATATGACAGTAAATTATATGCAAAAATTCATCAAGTATCTTAGTAACAGATATCGCAATCTGGAATATGGTCATACAAGAATGTGGAAACATGCATAAGTATCTTGGGAGAGAAAAGGAAAATATAATTCTGTTTATGTACATCTGACGTGTATGCAGAAAGTACCAATTGGATTTTACAGGAAGCATTCAACTTTGGTTTAGCAAACCATGGTACACAGATTAGCAAGCATTACAAGAGGTACTTTGGTTCCCATCATCATTGGAACTTCATGGTAACATTACAAGCAAAGCACTTTAAAACTGCTTCATCACAGGATAGGTAGCCATTTGCCTAGTGTACATGACGACAGACTGACATTACTCAGATTTCCTCATGGTGCTCATATGCCTATAAGGGAGTGTCCCTGACCAAATGAAACATATCAAAGGTCAGAACAAAAGCTTTTGCTCGTGCACTCCTATGGCGCCGATAGAGAATTATTAAGCTAAGATAACGAATAACTGTGTGGTACTGTAAACATGCAAAATAAGAATCCGATATCCCAGGGGTTCCTAACAACATAGAAATGATTCAAGATTTATTACCTCTACATAGCTAATACCAGATCAACTCAATCAGAATATCGAATATCAGTTAAATTGTGTCATCAATCGAGTGAATTTGCAGTGTTAGAAACAAGTTACAGAGTGAGCGACTTCATATATGATAATAGCAGTAATCACACCATCAGTCCAGTGTGATCAATTTCCACCTATTGATCAAACCTAAACAGTCCCCTGAAATATGTCCTTGCCACTCTACACACATCAAAGCTGTGTAACACAGCTGTTCAGCACATAATCAAAGCATATTACCTCAAACGGCAACAAATAAGAGTGAAAATTTAAGGCCTCAAATGCTTCTGGGAGTGAAATTACTATTGTATGCAAGGAAGCATACCGGACGTCATCCCTGGAATCGAAGATTTCCTAATTATACTGATTACTGGCTACAGTAGTTGCCAAGACATGCAGCACTAAACCCTGAAGTTCTAACCGAATGCAGAGTGCACGAACCCGTGCAAACTGCTCCACCCCAACAGGCAGCACGGCGACATGATCACTTCCTGGGAAGTCCAAACACAGCAGCCAGCAGGCTACATCCAATCCAATCCAAACACTAGGCTCCCGTTCGGAGCACTCACCCTGCCCGATCACGCGATCAACGGAGTAACAAGCCAGCTAAACACGCCGGCCGCTACAGCAAGCTGGCATCCGCCGAAGCCCGAATCGAGGGAGCGCGTGACACGGATGAAGTTAATTTAGTCGAGGGGAGGCGGTAGGATCGGCACCTGAGAGCCCGGGACCCTAGGCGTAGGGGGCGGCGCAGGGGTCGTCGTGCGGCTCGTCGGGGAAGCAGTTACAGCAGTAGCAGCCGCAGAAGCAGCGGCACCACCGGCGGAAGCAGCGGCAGTAGCACCAGCGCGCCCGCTCCCTCCCGGACGCCGACGCGCCACTCGAGTAGTCCATCGGAACTCAGAGAGAGATAGAGTAGTTGGGAATTGGGAGAGGGAGAGGAGAGAGAGAGACTCTGGAAGGGCCTCGATCTCTCAGCCTCAGGGTCAGTGGAAGAAGATGCTTTCCTTCGGCCGGCAGGTAGCTTCGGTATGTCTTACCTTCTCGAAGCCGTCAACAGGATTACTAGACATCTACAGCTGAACCGTAGGGGTGGATCAAAAGTACTGCTTCTTGCTGTTTCTCAGCAGCAGCATTCAGCAATAATCTCCTGCCACCTTATCAGGTACGACTCCTTCCCACCTGCACCATCACCGGGCTTCAACTCTAAATTTGCCAATTAAAAGCTCCCATGGTTACATACATCATCAACTTTAACAAAAGATTGATTGTTACCTATGACTTATCCACCAGTGAGCTCTTTCATGACTCCATGCGAACATCTCATTATGGTGGCCCCAGGCCTCAAATCAAGTTCTTTGGCAGGGGATAACTTGCGGCGAGGTTCAGAAGATGAAATCTGGAATCACAATTAGTGATGCCAAATATCAGGAACCAGCCTCAGCAATCTGACCGGTCCTTTGTTTGTTTCTGAGTTCTGACTTCTGAGTGCCAAACATTGGGACTCCAAAGTGCACGAGGTAGGGGAGGCAGGACCTTTAGAAGGAAATGATCAGACTCAGACATCCTCCACAGACATTGGTTATTACAAAATACAGATTGCACCAGCACTCCATGCAGTATAAGATCCTGTTCTCGGTGAAATTCAGTCTCACAAAGTGACTAGTCAAGAGTACCACTGAATGAAGAACAAACGAAAGAACCATTGTTTCGTCACAATTTCACCCTTCAATCAACAACCTTCAGAAAACAGAAATGGTTGAAGCCATTTACATGTTAAAAAAAATCCTAAATGCTCACTATTTCACATAAACAGAACGGTATTCATGATATATGATACTGGGACAAAACAATAGAATGAGTGTATACAACAACAACAACAACAACATAGCCTTTTGTCCCAAGCTAGTTGGGGTAGGCTAATAGAATGAGTGTATGGCTGAGAAATTTTACCAGTGTTTCTCTTATCCTCCACATCCACCTTGGTTATAACAGACATGTCTAGTCTGATAATCCTTTTTAGTTGCTGCTTTCAGAAGATGTTGATAACCATGCCATACCCAGTAGTTAGTAGCATTTTCACCAGTAGTCATTGCAGGAGCAAACCCCATCACGGAACAAGTGGAAGCGATGGCGGTCACGCACAATGATCTCACGCTGGTAGAGCTTGGACACAAGTTTGGCATGCACATGGCAGTCACGGCACACTCGAAGGTTCTTGACTATACGAATAGGAATGTCATGGGGAATGTTTAGAATACCAAATGCTAACGCAAGCCTCTCACTGTGGTAGGATAAGGTACTGCCCTTATCTTCCTCGTCATCCATGTCCATAAGCACTTGGCTGGTATTCTTGACATAGCCAATCAGTTGTAACCTCTGTTCCATGTCTTCCAATAATGAATAGATCAGCCTTGTTTGGGGGTGTCTAGTATCACCTGATCTGAACTCATGGACTAAACCATTCCACTCAATAAAGCTCAAGCCTGTCTCCTTCTTGGCTCCCCTCTCTTCCATCATCTGCCGAACAGCTTTTGCATCTTCCCATAAACCATTCACTGCATAAAGATTAAACAGAACAGCATAACGCCCACCATCATCAGGCTCTAGCTCAATAAGTTTCTTTCCTACACGTTTGCCCACAACAATGTTATTGTGCATCAGGCATGATGACATTAGGGCCCCCCACTGTGATGCATGTGGTTCCATTGGCATGTCCAGTAACATGGCCTCGGCTTCTTCCATGAGCCCTGCACGTCCAAGGAGATCAGCCAAGCAACCATAGTGCTCCCTCCGTGGCTTAACGCCATGGTTCTGCATGGACCTGAAAACCTCCTTTCCTTCATCCACATGCCCTGTGTGGGTGCAGGCGCACAAAACAGCAATGAATGTTGATTCATTTGGCACAAAGCCCTTCCCAAGCATCCTTCTGAACAACTCAATTGCACGCTTTCCATGGCCATTCATTGCAAGCCCGCCAATCATTGCATTCCACAACACCACATCGTGGCTCCGAACTTCGTTAAAGACCCGCCATGCCTCCTGCATGCACCCACACTTGCAATACATATCCACAAGCGCTGTCTCAAGCATGACATTCCATGTCCTCCTCCCAAACTCCTCTGCTTCCAGATACCTGTGAACCCACCGCCCCCTCTCTACAGCACCCAGATGTGCACAAGCCTTGAGCACGCTAACCAGCACCACAGCGTCCGGCCTAAACCCCTTCTCCATCATCCGATCGAATACCCTCAGCGCCTCGCTGAACTCCTCCACGCGCACGCACGCATCCACCATCGCGCTCCAGGAAACCAGGCTCCTCTCGGGCATTCTGACGAATACCTCACGCGCGGCCTCCAGGTCCCCGCTCTTGCCGTACCCCGACAGCATCGTGTTCCAGGAGACGGTGTCCAGCGCGGCAGCGCCGGTCGCATCGAACACCCTGCGCGCGTCGGGGAGGAGGCCGAGCACGCAGTAGAGCTTGAGGAGGCAGTTGGTGACGACGGTGTGCGCGAGCGCGCCGCACTTGAGCGCCTGCGCGTGCGCGAGGCCGGCGGCGGCGAGGCGATCGCATCCGCCTCCGCCCACGGCTGGTGAGGGAGAGCGGGGCGAGGAGGAGGAGGAGGCGAGGGAAGCGAGGAGGAGGGAGAAGGTGTAGGGGGTTGGCGAGGCGGCGGCGCGGATGCGGGAGTAGAGGGAGAGCGCGGCGGCCGCTGGGGCGCCCCGGCGCGCGAGAGCGGCGTGTAGCGGGCACCCCCGGGAGGGCGCCGTTGAGAAACTGGCAGCAGCGACGGCGGCGGGTCGGAGCCCGACGAGTGCCGCGAGGAGGCGGAGGCGGTGGCGACGGGTGGGCATGGGAATCGGGAGCCGGGAGCGAGCTCGAACCGGACCACCTCCGCTTGGTTTTTGAAATAGCCTGGCGAGACGCGCGCGCGCTGGTGGGTACAAGGGGGTTTGCTTGCCTTCAAAACAAAATCCAAATATGCAGTATGTTTAACCCACCCACAAAATATCCAAACAGTGGAAAATTTGTTGAGGAATATGTAGGCATGGGAATTTAAATATTTTCATGGGAAAATGTACACATTTTCCCAAAAATCCTGATTCATGTGGAAATCTAAACGTTTTCTCTAAAATCTAAATTCCAGCAAGATTCATAAGATCTCAATGTTTGGGTTTGATTTAGAAAAATGCTCCTGACATCATATTGACATCAATTGAAGTTTCCTGTCAATTTGGTTCTTGTAACCGCAAAGGGGGATTTTGCCATATCAGGCACCTACTCCCTCCGTTCTGAAAAACCTGACTTTTAGGATAAGGTTTGGGTCAAACATTGGGAATATAAATCATCAATAATTTTTAAATTGTTGAGTTTACAAATGTGAAAACTATATAAATAGATTTGTCTTGAAAAATACTTTTATAAAAATAGACATATATCACTTTTTGATAAATATTTTTATAATAATAAGAGGTCAAAGTTGTGTTTTGAAGACTGTGTTGCTGTCCTAAACGTCAAGTTTTTCAGAACGGAGGGAGTATGTCCATTTCATTTCTCGGTATTTTTATGATGTGTTGGGACCACAGTTCTAAATAGTTAGCCAAGGGGTTCAGCGGATAGACTCTAAAAATAGCTAATAATGGAGAAAACGAGGCTATAACAGGCTATAGCGGCTACACAAATAGCGATGCTCTCTCTCTCAAATAACCATAGTGGGCTATAACGTGAGATTTAAAACATTGGTTAGACTTTCACTAGTTTTCTTTTAAAAAAAAACTCATTTGACTTGGCAAAATAGGGGTATAATGAATTAATGACCCAAGTTGGGATTTGCTTGGTAGCATTTCATAAATCATGCCAGGTGGACATACAGTCAGATTTCATTTTTTATAACAATTTCCAATTGGTGCATTTTAAGAAAATACTAATCTAAAAAAGGTTTCCCCTCACACCACCAACCGAGCCTCTTTTTTCCCCTCATGATTTCCCTCTCAAAATGCTGCACAAGTGACAAGCCTAAGGCAGAAAATGACTGGCCTTTTGGATTTGTGCTTATATCATCAAACATATGGTGATATGAATGTTACAGTGTATACCCTTAAATACAAGTTCCAATGGGTTCAAGGATAACAATTGTGTTATATACTAGAGCTACTACTCAACAACTACAACAGCTGCTATATAACTAATCCAACATGAAAATTTGTCATCGCCCGAAGCGAGATCAAAGAGAAACAAAAAGGGCAAGCAGCTCATCCCAAAGAATCATATATCCCCTCATATATTCCACAAAAACGCCCTGGCTTCTTGGCCGTAGGATAGACGAATGAATGATCATCAAAGAAACAAGACTCTCCGGTATGCACTTTCTCCCAGTTTCCCCACTATTCCGGATTGGGTTGGCATTTTCTTCATTTAGTCACACTTTATATTCCTGTAGATCCTCCTCACGAACAATGTTGATCCAAGATATCCTACGGCACCTGGATAAAAGAACCAAACAATATTAATCGAAATCACACTGGAGTTTGTACATCAAGAGAGCAGAAGAGCTTACCACATAGTGTTCCTAAACCTAGGCAGAACATTAGAGTGTAGCCGAAGTAGAAGCTCGTCTGGAAGAATCCAGACATCTTGGTCTTCATGTGGTAATAATATACGGAGTATAGGTAAACATACACAGCAGTGGAAGCAGCAGAGAAGAATGAAGTCCACTGCCAGTGGTAGTTCTCAGCATTTAGCAAGAAATATGTACTGACAATTGTTACACAGATGGTTACAATTATGAGGATCAGAAAGACCAGTAACATGAACCCATAAACATAGTACACCTGTCAACATTGATCAAAAAGGAAGAGGCATCAGGGTTTACTCCTCTGCCTCCTTAGTAATGAAACATGACAATGAACAAAACAGGGTTAGTCTTCCATACCTTATAGTTCCAAAATGATGTGAAGACAAAGTACATCTCGATGAAGATACTACCAAAAGGAAGCAGTCCTCCCATAAGGGCAATGACAGATGGTGTGAGGTACCATTTCTTCTCAGGAATAGGACGAGGAATAGTCTTTACTCTGCATGGATTGTTTGGGGCACCACTCCAGTTTCTACCAACAACGGTTCCCAAAAGGGCAAGGGGGAAAGAGATGAAGGCCCACAGGATGAAAACAACCACCATTGTACCGAATGGTATGGCAGCCAATGATCCGTAGAATATCGCAATAGTGTTAAGCACTAGGCCAATTCCAAAGCACATAAATGGGAAAAGTGATGCTGTCATGGCCATTGCCTTGATCCAGTTTTTCCCTACTCATCAAAAAGGATTTAAACAAGTGAGAACCTCATAGGAAACATAGGTACGCAATCCCATTTGACATGATAAATAAGCACATACCCCCATGCCGTGAGTATAGTGCACCACTGACGTATCCAGAGATGAATGAAGTAAGAGCATAGCAAACAATGAATGTGGTGACAATAGCTCCTCGCCTGGCGGAATAAGAACACATGGTGAATAACATTTTTGTGTATAGAATTAGCATGCTTTGTAATGAAATTGCACAGTTGCTTATGAGTTATGACAGATAGGTAAAATGTCACAATTCTGAATATATATATATAAGCACCAACAATTAGGATTATGATGGGGCGCAAGGTTTTCCAAAGGACCACTTCAAGTAGTTAAAATGCAAGGGAATAGAACAAAGAAATGAGTCTGGAAATCGTGAGAAGAGTCTCCAAACATTTGGGATGAGGCTGAGGAACAAAAATAACAAAATTATACTGCATAAAGGTTCCATTTCTAGGAAAATATGATTTATGTCTTATGTTTATAGCATCAATTATATATGACTTTTGGAATGGAGAAGTATCAAGAAACAAGGCCAATCCATGCAGCTTCATTACAATGCTGGCTTTACTAGAAGCTGCTTGTACAAAGGTATCATATGAAGCAACATTGTAAATTAAGTGCATACCCAATGTACAACATTCCGATGATTGCCAGCAAAATTACTAGCAGAATGAGTGCTGCCAACTGTGTGCCAATACCAACAAGAGAAGAAAGAAGAACTAGATTTCTAGGAGGCCTGAAAACATCACCATGTACAAGCTTCCATCCAGATTCTTCATTGACATCTCTTTCCTGATACGTGTTAAAGTATATCAGCAAAAGGTGTAGTAAGTAAAATAACTGAATTCTTCAAAAATTTACTGGAAGAACATTATATACATATCATCTGTATAGAGAATCACCAGAGTTTCAATATCATCATCATCGCGAGCATATTTTGCATAATCATTTCTTAGAGTCCGCATCAATATCATTGACACCAGTCCAGTGAGAAAGATAACCATCATGAAAGAATTGAAAATTGAGAACCAGTGAATCTGCAATTACAAGCAATATCCATGATCAGGAAAATGGCTAAATTAAGAAGATATGCTGCAAATCCATTCAAATATATCGGACACAGTTAAAGGAAAATGCATATGTAGTGAAAAATTGGTATTGTCATTTCCAAGAGCCAAGCTACAAAGATTGGCTTTAATTGCAAAATCATATAACAATTACCTGGTGTTCAAAGAAAGGATAGTCCAGGTACACATCAAATCGATGAGCAAATGTGATGTTTGTCGGTTCCCACTTGACAGAATATGTCATGTCCATTGCCTTATTCGCATCAATAAGCTTTGGACTTTCTTGAGTAAGATTAACATGGATAATCTGCAGGAATAGAAGTATCAAGTATGGTAACCAATAGCAATTATGTGAAAGGAAGTGATATAAGCCCGTGATAGACAAACACAAACCTGATTGTCATTGTATCTTATGACAATATTCTTGTGGGTGAAAAGAAAATATTTGTTATCACTGTTTCTGTCTGCCTCTCCAACAAAACCTGAAGATTTGAAAAGGATAAGCCTATAGAAGGTCTTAAAGAGAGCATATATAAATAACAAAAGGAGGAGCACACACATACCCCACAAAGGCAAATCATCTTGATTACGGCACAATAGCAGAGGGCAGCACATACAGAAAAGAAAATCAGTTTAAGTCAATAGATCAAGCGCATAGAAATCTGATTATCAATTAAATCAGTGGTAGGCACATGATTTAATCTAAATGAAGAATAGATGCCTTACCGATGAAGAATTCAAACCAATATGAGTTTTCAATCGCATCCGATAATTGCTTGACCTTGTCAGGATCAAGATCAAGAGAACAAATTGTGGCCTTATCGACATTCTCTGAGACAAAGCATGATAGTCAGTACACCTACTTTCCCACTTCGGTGTTACAAGTACTGAAGCAGGAAAAATGGCAGTGCATAGCTCACTCACTCCTGAACTTTATGTCAATCTGGCTATCGATGAGTTCATTCCCACCGAGGACCTCGCCGAGCCCTCCCCACTTGTGCACATGGTTTTCTGTCGCGTGGCAGAACGGGAGGCTGTAGTAGTTGTACGTCTCCTGCGGGTTGTTGTATGGGCCAACCTTGTTCACCCAGAGCGTCACAGCCTCATCTGCTTGGTACTGCAAGAAACAACAGCAGTGATCAAGTTAGAGAATGAAACAACTCCCTAATGAAACTCTGAGGCTCTATCCACAATATAGGATGGGCAGAAAAATCACCAAAATCACATAACTAGAGGCCGGGCATTGCAGACCAACTACACCATATCTCACAAGCTGAATGCAAATCCTAAAACAAGCAGTTCAAGGGGTCGGACGTATAGAATCATAATAATCAACACAACGCCCCCACACTGCTGCTTCTCCCCCACCCATTTCACTCTCATACGCAATCCGCCACTGGCGCAGCTAAGATCTAGCAACCAAACGACGGGCTCGATCCCGCGCGCGTACTACCCAGAGATCCCGCCCGCCCGGGCCGGCGCCACGCAGATCTGACCCCGAGCGAGCGCGGATCTAGCGGCGGGAGAAACCTAGCAGTCCCGACCGACTGGGGGGCACAGCACCAGGGGGCTGGTTCTCCGACACGCATGTGGTTCGCTCGCTTCCGACGGAGCGAGAGGCGTGGGGGACGCGTCGGTCGGGTACCAACCTTGTGGTCGGAGTCGGAGGCGGCGGCGACGGGGAGGAGGACGAGGAGCGCGAGGGCGAGCGCGGCGCCGCCGGCGGAGGCCATTGGCGACGGGAATGGCCGGCCGGCGCGGTGCTCTGCTCGTCTCTGTTTTTTCTCCCCCTTGGAGAGGTGTGCGACGGAAGAGGGGGCTTGCTGCATGGCAGGTGGTCAGGCAAGCGCAAGGGGAAGCCGGAGGTTTTTGTGACACGGCAGGGCCGACTACTCGCAGGTGTACAAGTGCTTGTGCAGTCTGCAGATACTCCCTCCATTCTAAAATATAAGGTCCTGGAGCATTCAAACTCAAAAAATAACAGGGAAGAAAAATAACCTCTATACTCTTCTCATTTTACACTACGCATCAACTCTCCACCTACCCACCAACTCTAAATAGTTTTGTCCTATTCCTCCAGGACCTTATATTTTGGTACAAAATTTGAACCTTACAGGTTCTTATATAATGGGACGGAGGGAGTAGGTGACAACCTGAATTTTCTTCTTTTTATACCAACTAGGGTAATTTATTTTTTTCTACTAATAACTGCCTATTTTCATATCAGAACCGTAAATAGGGTTTAGGCTCTCGTATCAAAGTTAGTAGTATGCTCAATTTTTCAATAGTACTTGTCAATTTATATTTTTATACATTCGCTTTTTTCGGTAATCTTTTTCAATTTTCACATTCGTTGTGTCTAGTGACCGCTAGCCGGGGTTAGGGGGCCAGGGTTGTTGGGGTCGGAGCTCATCGACGGCCGTAGAAAAAGTGACCCGGACGGCGGCGACGACTGTCGTGGAGCGGAGGGCCGGATAGTGAGGGCACTGGCCGGATGGTGCCCACAGCAGGCGCGGAGACGCTGGAATAGGAAATGGTAGCGGCGGATTAGCGTGGCGGAGGAGACGGCGGAGGAGGGGTTAGCGTGGAGGCGGACGGTGGGTGGCGGGGAGGTGGCTCGGCCGCCGGTGCCGGAGGCGAAGGGAGGTAGTGGGGCGGAGGAGGTGAGGACGACGGGGTTGCGTCGTCAGCTTATAGTGCGACGGATCGCGGGATATCTCTGTCTCTTTAATATTTATTTTGTATGATATGAAGATAACTGTATCGAGTATTTCACCAAATGTAAAATGTGCATGGTGAGCGTTATCTTTTTTATGATAACAGCTCGCACAAAGTCACAAATATGACAAATATATGCTTGTAAGGGCATGTACAGCGCGTTGCTTGAGCCCGTCGCTAGAGTGTCATTTTTGCGCTCAGCCCCCCGCACATCCGCAGCGACGGGCGGAGCGTCGCTAGACCGGGCGACGGGCTTGTCCCGTTCCCCGACGCTCAAGCGACGCCGCGTCGCCGGGCTGTACGACGGTCGTCTCCAGGAGGCGTCGACGGCGGGATCCCGCGCTCCGACCCTGCCCTGCGACTCTCTTCCTCCCGCGCAACGCTCCCTCCCCGCCAAATCGAGTCCCTTCTTCCCGCGCTCTGCCCCCTCCCGCCATACCTTGCGCCAGTTCTTCTTCCCCAGCACGGCGCAGCCTCCTCGGCTGCCAGCCTCCTTCCCACGCCAGTTGCCCCTTCTTCCCCAGGCCGGTGAAGCGGAATGTCCACGCCAGGCGCATCGCGGAGGAAGAACGGATCAGCCGCCCTGGATCCGGCGGCGGCGGCTGCTCCTGGCCGAACCCTAGGCCGCGGTGAGGTGGGGCGGCTGGGATTCTGTCTGTTTGCATGCTCCCTGATTTTGTCTCTGAGTAATTTTGTCTGAATCACAATATGCACTTAACTGTCATTTTGATTCCTGCAAAATGTATGTGAACATGATGTTGGGTCTAGGTGCGGTTTTTGACATGTTGATCTGCAAAATGTATCTGATCTGTAGCTAACAAATAGGGCTGGTTTCTTGTTATTTTTATTTTTCCATATCAGGGCTTCACTGTCAGTAAACTTCTGAACCAGATTTCAGATAACTACATTGCTGTTTAGTACTTGGGACTACATTGCTGTTTGTTTCTGAACCTAAGATATGGGATCTGAAATTATGCTATTTTGCTGTGCCAATTGTCTTCCAATTTTGGCTCTAGATTTGTATGCTGTAGCAGAGTTTATTTTTTGACTTTAGCTTAGTGGTGCAAACTGATTGTTCTAAGTACACTTGCTATTAAAATTGGCACCAGCCAAATTTCTGAAGATAAGATCACAAGATAATGCTGTATCGATGGCTTGATGCATGTTTTAAAAAAAGTAAATATGCTACTTACACACTCTCATTGTCACAATTTGCCAAATGGTTGCTTTTGCGCAAGATGCTTGGTGAAAAAGCATAACCAGTCTCTATCTGTGCATTCTGAAATTTCTGGGGACCATGACTATCACTGATCTTTAAGGCTTTCTGTGCAAGATACTATGGGAACATTGCACTTAAGTACAGTTTCCATTGAGTTCCTGATGCTGCTAATAAACCTCTGGGCTCCAACTAGAATCAGGTCTATAGTTGGTATTTTGCATGATGCTGAACCTGAATGTTAGCTGTAGGCATGATGCTGAATGCTACTGTTATCTGAAATTGTTCTGGCATGTTACCTGATCTGCTTGTTATGCTCCAGTTTTGGTTTCTGAATGTAATCTGATCTGGCAAGTGCTATCTGTTATAGCTTTCCCTGTGTTTAATTTTTTATGGATTTTACAGCTAGTTGTCCTCTAAATTATATGTGCAGACCCACACTATATTTCACTAGTATTTTGATGGCACATGCATGTTCTGATCATTTTGATGACCCACACTATATGTTCAATGGTCTGGATGACAAGGACACCCAGTTTTACTGAATATATATGACTTCTGTTTGGTTTCTGAACTTGAGCATTGGTTACTGAATATATGTGTGCAGATTACTGTTTTTTGAATGCATGCTCTGATCCATATCCTCCCTGATTCTGGATAGGACTTGTACTGTTACATACTGATATGAGGTTATCTTACTGTTCTTTTCTTTTTGCATAGGCAGTGCAGCCATTACATGGAAGAGTACCATGTAGAAGAGTACAAGTATGAGAAGAACTATTATAGGTAAACAATTCCTCCATTTTCATGCTACTCTACTCCTGGACATTGCAAGGATCTGTTATCTTTGTAATAGTTGTGTCCTTATTTTTGAATGAATGTTGCCCAGCTCTGTCTATGGTAGATGAACCTGAAATTTTAATGATTCATGATAAATAACCTGTATAATGGCATAACAGGCACCTTTTGCTAAATTGCCCTGCTGAATTCTGGTTCTGGTAACTTAATTTTGTGCCTCCTGTCAAGCATTGGATTAGTTTTAGAATGCATCATACATTCTAACTGGCAGTTTCTAGCAAAAACAGGTGCAAGTCATGTGTCCTGGAAAACAGAATAAACTGAATAGATGCGTGCAGTTTATAATGACAGAGCTCGCAGATTGTCTACTAGTAAGCTTGATTTATAACTGATAGTCATGGCTACTAAGCAATGTTAGTGTAAACCTCGAGTGGGTTAGTCAGTAGCTTTCCCTGGTCAGTGCTAGTAATTTGATAAAACAGAAGTGCAAGTATATGAATTGTAAATAGTACACTAATCAAGTGCATCTTTCTAATCAGAATGCTGCAGGCAGAGATGCTTGGCGCTGGCAGAACATCAGGATGGTGCAGGTGCAAGTGAAAATGGAGTGCTCCAAATATTAATTTGCGTGTGAACCTGCATTGTCAAACCTGTTTCTTTTTTAATGCTGTGAACCTGTGCTGGATCGTGTTGTCAATGTGATGCAGTGCTGCAGTTTTGATTTCTGAATGTGAATGCAGTGCGGCAGTTTTGAGTTCTGAATGAGTCATATTATTTAAGCCACACAATAATATACATAAATGTATTTGTAGTTGATCTAAATTCCATGCAAAGCATTAAACAGCTTACAGACAGCCTCCCTGTCAATAGGCTGTATGAAGTGTCCACATCTGTCTGTACGTACAGTTCGAGGTTCTACCGACGGCTTGTTGTCTAATGCCCATAATTCGATCCCGTTCATGACACTGTGCCGGGTGGTTCCACTCCTCGTACGGGATTCGATCGGGAAGGCTCGTCTCTAAAACACGAATCGCGGGTCATTCCGCGCGCGGTTAACCGATTCACGTCGCCCATTAACCCGCTAGCCGTTGGATCGGCCGAGCAAGCGACAGGATCCGTCCGATGTGGGTCGTCGCGGGTCTCTCGCCCGTTCTACCGCGAGCGACCCGGGACCTCATGCATCCTCGCGAACCCGCAGGAGTCCTCTCCGGCTCGCGACGGCCGCCGACTGCCGCTCCGCTCACCGGCCTCAACCCTTCGCCTGCTCCGCCGCCGGCGCCTTTCCCCGCCCACCCTGTCGCCTGCTTCTCCTTATGCCATTGATCGCAAGTTAGTTCTTCCTCACCACCCCTCCCTCCTCCACGGATTTCGCATCGCACGCGGAGAGCTCACACCGTCACCCTCGCTGCCGCCGTCTCCTTGGGTGCTCCGTTGCAGCCAAGAGCCCACGACCGCGGAAGCGAGCACGGCTCGGCCGAGATGGGCATCGATGCGTGCAGTGGAAATGAAGGGGTCCGCAAGAGGCAGCGCGCGCGGTGGAAGCGTAAGGGCCACAGGCGGCTCCGCAGGCGAGGATGCGTTGGCGTCGCCTCCGAGGATCCACATCGTCGTCGGCCACCACATGTAGCAAGATACACGGACATGGTGGAACGACAGGCTTGTGATGAGTAATCGAAAGCCATCACATAACCACGGTACCTCCACTGCTTGCAAGGTATTCGATAAAATGTGCATACCCCATCCTGTTCCATGCAATCCACGTCAGGCATCAGATTGGTTTACAATGCCATCTAAACAATCATATAGTCTTAGAAAAACTTCTTATGTAACCTGATTTGAATTTAACTTTATAATTGGCTAACAGTTCAAGCATTAAGCCATTCAGATCCTATCTATAAACTTCAATCGTTGGACCAGTAAGAAGAGGTTATCAAGATAGCTAGAACTGTTCTTGCAGGGATTATTCTAATTTATTCATCCTCCACAATCGCAGTACTCCATATCTGAAATATTAGGCTCTGCACTGCAGGGACCTATGTTTAATGTTTATGGTGAATTCCAGTTTGTGGAGAGGGAACCATTCCACCATCCAATTTAAGAAGTGGAGCTCAACTTTAAACAGGGACATGATAACATATACTATTCCCTCTTGTAGTTTCCATAAGTCATGCACTCAGCCCCATTTCCTTGAATGCTCCTTTCTTAAAAAGTTACCAACTTCCGGCTCAACCATGCAAATATTGTGCCCATTTTTTATCAGCTTATGATCATCATCACAATATAGTTGCTTCACTTGGTTAGCTGCCATTCAAGGTTTATATAAAATAGTGATTCTCAGTAGTTATTCTGCCAGTGTGAGGATACGGTGACACTCCTGGGCGATATTTTGCATACTTCGATGCTCTTGAGTGCGCGGAGAACTTGCTATGTCAGTGTGAGGATCAACTCAAGGTAAAATACTTCAAAGAAAATTCTGATCCAGTTTTGAATTATTAACTTCAGAGTAAAGGCAATAAAAATCATTATATGTGATATGCCATTTACCAGAATTCTGGTTCTTTATTTAGCATAATATTATGATTGGTTACAGGTCATATGTTTAAATTTGTGAGCCAAGATTTGTGTTCTATCATCGAGGAAGAAGAACTGCACTACCTTATGAGATCAGACCAATAATTTTTTTCCACTTCTGAGTAGAGGTTCTCTTCTCCATTGTTCTTGCAAATCATGATTTTGCTCACTTGTTTGAAAAAATATTTTAGTTTCCATCATGTTGTGTAAGAGCACTCCCTTATCAAACAAGTAAGCACTGACTTCTAGATTTTCAATGCATAAAGCATACAAAAAGAACTAATCTATATCAGCAACACCTGTAACTTAGCACTCAACTTGCTATACTTTGGATAGACTACTTCCACCTCCTGTGTTTTTCTACTTTATTCTTTTGATACTATGATGCTGATTGTTACATAGCTATGGTTCTTATTGTTTGTGATCGAATTGCTACAGGAAGTCCGACTAGGGAGAAACAATGATTTTGTATTTGTTGTCTCACATGCATTTGGGTACAATACACATAAGGTACCTTTCGGTTTCCTCCGCTTTCCACTACTGAGAAGAAACTAATCCCAGTTAACAAATTCTATGATCTCTGATGCTACTAGCTTGCTCCAATATGATGTAAACATTGCAGCACAACAATGAAGTGTTTTTCTTTTTGACATCTGTAACTTTCTAACAGTAGAACTTTTCCTTCACTTCAGCAAGGCCATGTAATTGGTTGTTGTGCGATCTTCTTCATCAAAGGTCTTGGCCTAGCTTAGCATGCCCCCGGGAGAGGTACAGATTCTATGGACTTCAATTCTTTGACGTGCGTACACATCTGGATTGCCATACTGATGACTGATGTAGCTCTGCAGCTTCTTCTTTAATGCACCTACACATTTGAATTACTATATTGATGTAGCAAACTATGCATCAGAAGAAGCTAACACATATATTAAGAAGTATTTGCCTACGATTCATCATGTAACTCCTTCAATTCATCTTGTCTTTGATATATATAACAAATATAATTTTGATCTAGATATATTAATAATTTATCTGCTCTTACTCTTTGCTCATATATATATTAACGTGACTTGCATCGTTTCCCAAGCTATTTTTCCAATCACCAATTAAACAGCTCTTTCTTTTGCCTTGCCAATGTTCAGATGTTGAATCCATAGGTATAATCAACTTCCACAACACCCAGTTATCCAGGAGACAGCCGGCACAGCGTCGAGGAGCTCTTGCACGTCATGAATGCGGACGAACTCGCCAGGGCGCACGGCGTTGTGGCCGCCACTAGAGCTCATGACTGTGACCTTGTCGACTACCTAGACGGCGACGGGGACAGCACCATCGGGACCTCCTCTACGTGGAGCCTGGAACCTAAATGTTAAATGGCTGAAATTGTAGTGATTGATTCAAAGTTTTGATATCCTTTTCTCACCATAAAATCTTTTATCCATGAAACTCGATCAAGTAAGGAAATCCACATCCATGTACTGGCCCAAATCAAGCTGGGCGCGGCAACGCCGCGCTGGGGGTTTCTAGTGTTTACTAAAACGCAGTATTGCCTGAACAAAATGCTACGCAGGTTCTACAAATAGCACAATGCACATGTAGTGTACTCGAAAAAGTGAGAGCATGCTGACGTGACGATGACCCTGTACTGTACGTGGATCTCGGAGCACGGAAAGTGCCCAGCCACATGCAGGTGCACCGAACACACGAACGAGCAATACACCACGTATGGATCCGCGCCCCAGTCCCCGCGTTTTCCCCTCCCTTTTCACTCTCGCACGGCACGCTCCGTGCACTGGGGAAGTGGGAGCCGTCAAGAACATCAGAGCTCAGACCATCGCACAGCGAAACTAAATCTTTTCCCGATAAAAAAAACTAAATCTTTTCGAAGGATCTTCTTCGCTTCGATCTCTTCTCCATCCTCGCGGTCTCGTCTTGGGATCGGCGACGGTGCCGCGAGAGAGGGGGAGGGGAGATTCCGCGGGCCTCGCGTTCCGCGCAGGCTCGCTCTGCGTCGTCTTCTGACTTCTGAAAACTCGCGTCGGCGTTGCTTATTCTAGCCCTCCTTGTCAACGAGTCTGGCGCGGTTTTGCAGAAAACAAAACGAGTCTGGTGCGTGGAACGGAGATATGCGCGCGCGCGCGCAAGAGTGGATGGCCTCACAATCGCGGGCGGCTTGCAGTCGTGCAGAACGAGGAAGAGATCGCCCGCCACTGGAGGCTGGAGCTGGGGCAGAGCAGAGGCTGTATGGGCCGAGCAAGCTCATTCAGCTGGCTTTACTGAACTGGACGTCAAGGCCCTTGTCGGCCTTTTCCGTGTAAAGGGGTCGTAAAGAATTCTCCAGGCATTCTATCAAGTACGTAGTAGACACCGAACTGGTACACCGAGCTAAGAAATCAACACGAATCGACTCAGCTATAAGCAAATTGGGGTTGGGGAGTGGCCTGCGGTCAAAATTAAGATCGCCACTACAGAAAGAACGAACCAATTATTGTATTTCTACCTTCTTTTTCCCCGTGGAGAGTATAGTTACAAATGCTACACTCCATGATTTCTTTCATCATCAGAAAATAAAAAGAAGAGCATCCGTTCATTCTTTCAAACCGACTCTTGCTTCAATCGCAGGTAGGGATGAAAACGGATCGGATCGGAGCGGATAATACTTTTTCCATATCCGCATCCTCTTTTTTCTGTTGGATACGGAGCGGAGCGGATATTACCCGAATACGGTTATGGATACGGATTCTTTCAGATATCGGAGATGGTGCGGACGCGGATCGGAGTCGGTGCGGAAGCGGATTAAAATCCTAACTTTACTGAACCATCTCTGTAACAGATACTACAAAATAATTTGACTTCAAATTAAGTACCATAGCAAAATCAAAATATGCTTATTTAAAAAAT